>CM068840.1:65083835-65318272 GCA_028554795.2 Sinohyriopsis cumingii
CCAATGCCACCCACATAAAAGCGCCTTGTTCTGCAATTTTTTTTAAATGATTATTAAATAAGCTATATCCGCCCCTATTTCATCATTTGCCTACTTAGTGTTCAAACAGAAGAGAACATACGTGAATCAAGTGTAAAATCCAGTTAGGGTGAGATCGAATAAGCACTAGCCGAATTTGGAAGTTACATGCACAGAACTTCAGTAAATATATAGAAAGATAAATATATTATACAGAGGTCAAACATTTATCATCAAGATGATCAGTCCCAAAATGAAAATTTTAATTACGGCAATATGTTTTTCATTATCACGCTCTTAAGACCTGCGACTAAATGTGCAAGCAACCATACACTGTTGAATGCATTCAATGTTTTTTTAAATGTATATACTTGCTTCAGTTTGTGATTTGATGACTTTGATTAACATAACATGAATGATATTTGTATCGATAGTTCTGTTGTAAAACGAAGTATTATTAAAACAACACACAACATGTAAAAACAAGGCGTTCATCTGTACTGCTTTCCCAAATTTAAAGAAGCGTTTAACAATAGCCATAACGCTCAGGATGTTCTACTGGACCAACTTGTATTTATAACTTAAAAGAACATTTATTTAGAGCAGCATTATACTATAAGATTCTAACTGCTTTAGTTTTTTTCAGTATGTTTTATACAGATGGATACGCGGGGGAAAAAACTATTTAAAACTTCCAATCAGCGATATGAAACCTTTACCTGGTACCTTGAATTAGCAAATGTATAAAACTAAGTGATTTGGAAGGTGAACCAAGAGAATGTTGTACCATTAAAGTATATTCTTGCTCATTCATGGCTCTAAAACAAATAAATTGTTTGTGAAAAGATGTAAGAAAATTATCATCATCCACTAACTCTATCCATACATGTACTCTCATAGAACTCTGTTCTTCATTTCTGCAATTACTGAACTGTATAGCTATTTAGGAGGTTTTAATGCAGTTTACGTAGATAAGTTGTTGTTGTTATCGATGTTTTAGTCTATAATTATTCTTTGTGTTGAGGTTGAGATAAAACACTATACAGATTAAAACAAAAATAATGCTGTATGCATGATCAATTTATTCAGCCAAGCAGACTTGAAAAATACAAAGCCTCCGTGAAATACACAATATGGGTAACACAAACATTCGTTCTTATTTTCATCTTTACATCTGCACATGAGAAAGAGAGAGAGAAAAGATTCGTACGCGTATTATGCGACGAAGCAGCAGAGAGGGCGAACAGACCACTATGGGGAATGGTCACCCTTTTTTTACCAAAAAAAAATAGTGACCCTTCATAGAGGTAACTACCATACCGCGTCATTGATTGACCCAGACAAACAAGGGATGCGGTCCACACACTCTCGGCTGCTATTAATTAAAAAATTGTTATATTAAAAATAATGGTACATCCAGAATCTCATACTGCAAGAATAGCACGAGAGAGACTAGAAGCAATTAAAAAATTTCTTCCCGTGCGAGATTCATTCAGAAAAAAATCTACAAGCGCAGCAAGAAGCACAAGTTGAATACGAAGAGGACACCAAAAAGCTGTTTAAACCAGTCACTGCGACTGCTGAAAAAGTTACAACTATCATCAAAGAAGATCTTCTTCCGGTATCAAAACAAACAGCAGAACAGACTGAAAAAATAGCAAGAAGAACTAAACAGACAAAGAAGATTTTACGAGATCTTCCAACTGATATAGCTGCGGCCCAACCTCCACCTGTTGGTGAGGAAATACTTGAAAGTATTGGAAAACTTCGTGCTGAAGTCACCGGCGTAGAAAAAGAACATACACCTGAACCCAAACCAATAAAAGAAAATGTAGAATTGATTGCAAGATTTAAGGAAGGGTTTGTCGAAGATATTAGAAATACTAAAAAAGAAAAATTGCCTGAAAAAGTATTGATTAGTATATTTAATAAATTTAATATTTTAAAACCCCGTCATGAAAAAGTAAGTGATGATAATCTTATTAAATGGATATATCGCGTATATAGAAACAAAAGACAAGCTAGAGATGATGATTTGGAATATAGAAATCTTGATGAAGAAGTAAAAAGACTTTATAGAGAGAAAATAAAACAACTAGAACAAGAACAACTCTACCAGCAGGAACCTTCACATCAACTTCCTCCACCTCTGCAACAAATAGAACAACAGCAATCTTCTTCACCGGGGGAAAAGTTTAGGTCGAAACTTAAAAAAAGTGCTAAGCTACTTAAAAAAACAGAAGAAGAAGGATCACCCTTAAGACTATTTAAGAAATCAGAAGAAGAAGGAGCTACTGGCAATGGTCTGGGAAATAATTTTTCTTGTCTTGATAATATCATTAATGACGTATCACGGTTAGAAGTTCTCATAGGAGGAAAACGTGCCGGGAATAATTCACCAGAAATAATTAATGAAGCAGCTGATATTTGCCGGCGATTATTTCATGGATATCGGCGTTTACCGAGAACTTATCGATGAACTTGTTGATGATTATAGTGACTAATTGTTAGATAAATAGCAAATAAAATAAGATGATCATACATAATAATCATCGTAAATCTATACAGGTCAGAGCGGTAAACTCACGATTACCAATCTACAGAGCTGTTTACAGAGATGGACTTGGTGATGTTATTCAGGGATTATTTACAAGGATAGCCCCCAAAGTAACACCTGTTGCAAAACAATTATCGATGAAAGCTATTGATATTGTTCGTGATAAAGGTCCTGGAGCAATTGTCAATGTTGCTGGTAAGGTATTTTCGGCGATCAAAGATAGACTAGCACGATTAATGCGACGAAAACAACAACCACCAGTGAAACTGGCAAGTACTGAAGTGATGCCCGCAGACGTAAGTAAAATAATGAATCAGGCTGCAAATCAAAAACTGGCAGCGTTAGCAGATCAAGGACTCGGTGAACCAGGGAATAATATTTCAAGTTTGATATCAGGAAGTGGAATTTCCCGAACGCGATAATCAACATGTTAAACGGAAATAATTATAATAAAATGTTCAAGCGCGTATCCGACGAAGCATTTGATATGGAGGCACCTGTCCTTAAGGATGAATCGGTACGTGATTATCAGTTTTATTCTTATGAGGCACGAATACCAAATCAACGTGGAAGAATTGAACTACAAGTTCATGACACAAGTAGATACTTTTTACCCGCTGAGGCTTTTATTGAGGTAGAAGGTACAATTATAAAAACGGATGATACTAATTACGGAGATGCAGTAAAAGTTGGTTTTGTCAACAACGGGATCATGGCATTGTTTGATAGCGCCACTTATATGATCGATGGAAAAAATATCGAATCGATTCAGAAAGATGTAGACGTTGCTACAACAGTAATAGGATTAGCAAGATATTCTGATGATTATACAAGATCAGCAGGTCCCACAATGATGTTTGTAAAAGATAATTCTAATAACCCGGAAAGCAATCCGTATGATATAAGACAACCAAGAAATTTTGCCAATAACGCTAACGCTGATGTGGCGCCGGTGGTTCATGGTTCTAACGAAAATTTCAACTTGGGATTTGCAGCGCGTAGAAATATGTTGCTAGAAGCCAATAGAAGATTTTCATGTACAATTCCACTATCGCATATTTTTGGATTTTGTAGAAATGTTAGAAAGGTTATTTTTGGAGCTAGACACACGGTTGTTCTTGTAAGAAAGGGTGATGATGACGATGCTCTTTGGAGACCTATTGGTGATGCTGGTAAAGTAGTATTATCGAAACTTTCACTGTGGATGCCGGTAATGACTCCAACGATCGTAGAAGAACAAAAGTTAACTTCTTTTATGGACACTGGTGGTAAATCCTTGTTTTCGTGGTTAAAAACAAGCACAGATAGTATGCAAACTAACGTTGACGGTCAGTTTACATGGCATATAGCATCACAACAGGGTGTTTCTGCACCGCGGCATATTTTTATTGCGTTTCAGCAAACTAATCGATTAGGCTCACAAGTTCACTCTCATATGATATTTGACAAACTAGGTATCACAGATATTTCTTTACGGATAAACGGACAATAAGAACCAACAGAGAATATACAACTAAATTATGAACAACATCATATAGGACGTGTATATCATCGTTTAATGTCATTCATGGGACGTGATCAAAATGTTGATACTGGATTGCAAATATCACAACATGATTTCAGAACTTTGGATCCGATTTATTATTTTTCACTGGAGCATCTTGATCTATCAAAAGAATCTGTCGTTGATATACATCTTAAAGCAACATTAAATACAGGTGGTGCTAATTATAGAGCAATCGCGGTCATACTCAGCGATAAAGCGATGTTACTTGAAGGTGGTAGTGGTCGAATGAGAGTCGTTGATGCACCAGTGTAAAACCTTTAATCATGTTATTTAGAAACATATATTTATATAAAAATGTCGTATAGTCATCTTAATGTTACTCTGACTCCCGGTCAGGTCAAAAAGCTTCAATCAAAAACCGCCAACAAATGCGGAACTAAAATATCACTAAAACGAAATCAGATTGGTGGTGGTCCAAACAAATTATCGTTGACAAATAATCAGATTAAACATTTCAATAAAGCCCTCGAATCAAAAACCGGAGTTCAATTCCATCTTTCTCCGAGCGCCATCAAGGACATGGTTAAAACAGGTGGTATGTTTCCACTTCTCGCGGCTATTCCAACGTTAATAGCTGCTGCTGCTCCAGCTGTAGCAAAAGCAGCCGCGTTAGGTGCTGTTGGAGCAGCTGCTGGAATGGCTCTAAAGAAAGCAACTGGAAATGGGTACAAAAAAGGACGCGGCCTAAGATTACCGGGATCTCGTTGGGGAAGAGGTCTGAGGCTTCCACGTTAGATGTTCTAGCATCAAATTTTGATTTGCTTAATGCTGCTAAACAATTAAAAATAAAAGCCTTAAGAGGTGTTTTTATGCGAGACCAATTACCAAAACAACCGAACAAACTCGAAACAGGTATTATTAATCTCGACTCGAATTCAGGACCTGGTACTCATTGGGTATCATACGCGGTTGATCCACGTGGAATCGTTTATTTTGATTCATACGGGTTAGCTCCACCTGTTGAATTTATCAAGTATGTTTCACCACTTCACGCGCAAGTTTGGTATTCAACGCTACCCACACAAACAATGACAGATCCGCCAATATGCGGCCATGAAGTAATTAATGTACTTAACGCTATATCAAAATCATCCAAACCGCCACATAAAGTTGTGCATAATTATGCAAGCAACCGATTCGTTGCGCGTAAAGCGTTTTAAACAGATCTTAAAATATAATGGTTGATATTTACGGAAGAAGATGTTCAGGTGTTGAGAAAAAGTCCGGCGACGTTGATCTGTCAAAGTACGCGGCTAAAGATGAACTTGCTGATATTATGAACCTGGCTGGAGTTGATCCAGATGAGGTTGTTTTTTTCCCAGATCGATACGGAAAACTAAAAACGAACAACATCAGATGGAATGATATAGATCGACGAGTACTCGGTGCGGTCACGGATAATATCCCTGTGTTTACTGACAGCGGCAAAATCAGGGATTCAAGTATGTCGCTTAAAACCATCAGAGATCAAATTACAGCAAGTGTTGCTAATCGCGTGAAAAATACCGGTGACTCAATGACAGGTGAACTCAGCATGAACGGGAATAAGATAGTAGTGTTAAGAGATCCAACATCCGACGAAGACGCAGCAACAAAAAAATACGTTGACGTCAACTACAACACCGTAGATGGTAAATTATCCACGTTGCGGGCCGAGTATGACGTTCACGTGGGCGCTTTTGGAAGATTTCGAAGAAATTTTCAAAAAACCGATGAATCCATAGATAAATTTTTCGGCACTCCGCACGCCATTGACATAAAACTCGTTGATATCAAGACGAACATCGACACGATCAAACAAACACAGCAAAACATCGTAGCGAGGATTCCTGAGATCGTTAATAAAACCAGTTTGATTAAAATTCCAGCCGGAATAACTCCAGGGCATATTACCAACATCGTATATACAGTATCATAGGGATTCGCAACATGGTCAACGCAAAATAAAACTATTAAATATACCGCAACAGTCACTGGCGTGTACATGCTGTCTGTGTTCAGTGCTGCAAAATTTTAAATATTTACAACGTATTCATGGCGTCATTCAACTGATAAGTTTTCCGGGGTTGTATCTGTTATATTAAATAGCGGAACCGAAGAAATTTTTATTCTGGAAGCAGCTGATAAGAAATTAACCGCAACATCTTACTGGTGGTGTTTGGAATTTGTAGCTGAAACACCTCAATTGGTTATTGCATAAAAATATATGGACGGTGCACAATACAGGTACAATCAAGCGCGTGAATGGCAGGCAGCGTTGAAAGATCGGGTCGAACAGTATACAGTAAAAGTAAAGAAATATCGACGACGATTAGTTATCGTTGATGGGACTGTTTATTCAGTATCCGCTGTTGTTGCTGGAACAGGTGTTATATTATCAGCGGTGACAATGATGGAACCAGTAGCCGTAACTATTTATATTTCAGCAGCAACAACTATTGCAGGTGTGCTTAATATCATCACCAAAAAAAATATGTACCTGCACGAATGAAAAATTATCCGATTACATAATAAAATTACACACAACGACGGTAGCATACTCGAAATTGTCCTCGTTGTTATCAGCAAGTCTCAGTGATGGAATTTTATCTGATTTCGAGTTTTCAATGATGACTAAAATATATGACGAAGGTATCGGCATTAAAGATACAAGTACTAATAATGACGGAATTACTCCAGCAGATCGTTACTAATACAACTCCACCAAAGATAACGATGATCTCGGTAAGTTCAACTAATCCTGAATTTAGTATTAACTTTCCTACTGCAATTCCAGTAAAGGAAATGGCACTAACTCAATTACGGGTATATTACAGCTGGCCAAATATCAGATCAAAATCATTTAATGGTACACCAGCAAATAATTCACTTGTATTTGCTAACAAGAACAAACCAGATGGTACTCCTGACTGGATAGATGTTCGAATACCCACGGGTAGTTATGAGATTGAACAAAAAATTAATGAGGAATTTCAACGTAGAATAAAATCAATAACCGGAAAAGAAGCGAAAATATCAATTAACGTTCATGAACCGTTCTGTCCTCGACGATTGAGATACATTCTCCTGATTATGCCGTTGATATTTATCAGTCCACGGTAAGATCCGTACTAGGTTGGTCTGAAATTCCTCCAGTGCATGAAGGACCACCAGAACCAAAAAAATCTGATTATGTCACATATAGACAATCATATCATGAAATTAATCCATCATGCAAAGATCATTTACTAGAAATATCAAGCGCAACATTAGGCAGTAGATTTACATTCAGTAATGCGGACCATATGCAGTGGGATTTTATTTGTGAACAAAAAGACCGAGGAAGCACATAATCTTATGCTATTCACCTGATTGAACTAAAAAAAATATTTTGAGATTAATTAAGAACATGTGATATATTTAGACAAACTACAACAAGCTTTCCAGGAACATCTACTTAATCTGTCATCGGGAGATGGAACCCTCCATAACGAGATTATCAAACACCTAGAAATATTAAATCAGCTGGTATCCGATATGGAATATCTTCACCTGCGAGTAATTCAGGCAACAATTAATTATGTTGATGATAATATAAATCAACATAAACAAAAATTTTTAACCAAATACAATATAAAACAAGCTGACCTAGTGAATTTTAAATTTCCTGGGTATAATGTGCTCCAGCTAAAAAATCCACCAATGATCTCATCGATAATTTTTTTCTCCTAAAATATTCGATACATGGAAAAAAATAGCACCACCTCCAACTGTTCTCAGATATAATAATGATCCACACGGCGGTGGCAGACACGTATCCCCGGGAATCGTTAATATAACCAGCACGATTGTGGTCAATTTGGTTTGTGACGTAATTGATGGTAGCTATCAAATAGATCTCGGAAGATCAAATCAGGCTCAGCAGGGATATATTTTATATACATTCACACTACAAGAATCCCCTGGAAGTTTAATCGTGCAAGAACCAACTAATCCTGTGTATTTGCGGTGTCACAATAATATGTTAACACGAATAAATTTTAAGCTCACAGACCACCTTAATCGCTTAATTGACATACGTGGAGAAGAGCTTGTAATAAATCTGTATGTGAAATCTTAATTAATCCAGTAAATATTATATAATGTACCAGCACGTGATGGTTTTTATACATGACAAAGAAGCACTTGAAAACGCCATTATTACAGCGTTTTCACAACCTCCAAACACAGAGCAATTTAACGTTAATTTAATTATTGATAAATACGGAAACGAGGATTTCTTATTAACACAAGAACAGTTAGATGAGCTCCGTCGAGAACATATTGTCGCGATCATTTGTAACAGAGATCAGATTCTAAATTATGCACATTCCTGTATTAAACTCGATCAACTTAAAAAAATATTTCAGAATAAATAAAAATATTTTTTATTATTGATACTCAAAATTATACAAATCAATCAGTTTTTTAATTCTGATGGGGTGACTGGTACTCAAATTCGTGTAAATGAATCAATTTATTAATTCTGATGGGGTGATTGGTACTCAAATTGTTGTAAATCAATCAGTTTTCCAAAAAATACTGCAAAAAAAATATTTTATTATTATTCTGAAATATTTTATTATTATTCTGAAATATTTTATTTTTTTATGCAAATCAATCAAATTATTAATTCTGATGGGGTGGTTGGTATTTACAATTATGCAAATCAGTTTTCCCAAAAATACTACAAAAAAAATATTTTATTATTATTCTGAAATATTTTATTTTTTTAATGCAAACCAAACAATTTATTAATTCTGATTGGGTAATTGGTACTTAAAATTATGCAAATCAATCAGTTTTGTAATTTTGATAGGATGATTGGTACTTAAAATTATGCAAATCAATCAATTTATTAATTCTGATGGGGTGGTTGGTACTTAAAATTATGCAAATCAATCAGTTTTGTAATTTTGCAAATCAATAACTTTATTAATTCTGATGGGGTGGTTGGTACTTAAAATTATGCAAATCAATCAGTTTTCGAAAAAATACTACAAAAAAATACTTTATTATTATTCTGAAAAATTTATTATTATTCTGAAATATTTCATTTTTTTATGCAAATCAATCAATTTATTAATTCTGATGGCGTAATTGGTACTTAAAATTATGCAAATCAATCACTTTTGTAATTTTGTTAGGATAGGATGATTGGTACTTAAAATTACGCAGATCAATCAGTTTTGTAATTTTGATGGGGTAATTGGTACTTAAAATTAAACCAATCAATCAGTTTTGTAATTCTGATGGGGTGGTTGGTACTCAAATGTGTGTAAATCAATCAGATTTGTAATTTGGTATTTAAAATTATGCCAATCAATCAGATTTTATATTTCAGAAATAGTATATTTCAGACAGGGTTGCTTTGGTCGTTACCTGCTGACATAATTTTTCTTTCTTAAGTATCTTATGCGGGTACTGATTGTTTTTTTCGTTTCGTACTCGTTGAATAATCCCGATCTGATTTTTTCTACTGCAACAGAAAGAGGAATAAATTTATTTACTTGATCATCGTTCACCATAGCTAGTGATTGAAACATAGCTGCCTGAATCCGCTTTATGAACTTATATTGAGATGATAGAACATACTTATTTTCATTTTTAAGTTCTTCTAACGTTTCAAAATCAGATATTATTTTTTTCAGGATTTAGTTCATGAGATATATTAATTCCGTTTTCTTCTAGTTTTTTAATAGCAGAAATAATGTCTTTGATATTTTCATGGATCATTATATAATATATAAATCTTTAAAATAATTTTTTTTTCCCTATAGAACCCCTATCGAGTGTTTAGCGAGTTCGGCGGGATGTTTCAAGGACGGCACAACATATACAATGAATATATACAATGAAATGAGTATATACAATGAAATGAGTATATACAATGAATGAGGAGCCCCTAATCGAGTGTTTTAGCGAGCTCAGGACGGTGCAAACATATAACTTAATTAAGGACAGTACAAACATCCAATGAATGAATATATACAATGAAATGTGTATATACAATGAAATGGATATATACAATGAAATGGGTATATACAATGAAATGGGTATATACAATGAAATGGATATATGCAATGAAATGGGTATATACAATGAATGAAGGACAGTACAAACATACAGTGAATGAAGGACGGCACAAACATGCAATGAATGAAGGACAGTACAAACATACACGCTCAGCAGAACACCCCCCAATAATTAGCCCGTGGGTGATACAAAATATGTATCAACCACCAGTTGATATGTGGTTGGAGGGTTCTCTGAGCGGGGGGGGGTGCGTTTGGCGGTACCCCCCTAATTATTATAAAAAATCTCAATTATGCGTAACCACCGACAGTTGTCAGCCATGGGGATTCGATCCTGGACCGCAAGCGTCACAGTCCAATACGATACCGATTGAGCAATCGAATCAGTTAATAGTATATGTTTCGAAAATTAATATATGGCTACGGTACATATATTTGCATTAAAACAACGGTTTCTGAATAACAATGGTTTCTACATTTAAATAACTGCTTTTACATTAAAACAGCGGTTTCTGAATATATCTGTATTAAAACAACGGTTCTGAATATATCTGTATTATAACAACGTGTTTTTCGTAACAGACTGCAAATACAACGTGTTCCACCTACAGATCGATTTGTACCATAACAACGGTTCCTAAGCAGATTGTAAATGCAGCGTGTTGCTCCATTATATAATAATATTATTTGTTTAAATCACTGTTTGTCTGAAATCTTGATATATAATCCTCCACGGATTTTATAGCGTTTTCACTGTTATTTTTTTTTGTCATAATATCTCTTAAGTTCTCTGAAACGTTTTGCACCGCAATTTGCACATAACTCTATTTTTCCTCGCACTCCAATACCACATCGCAGACACGGTATTGGTCCTAGACTTCCTCGCCGTATACTTTGTAAGTGCATCCAGCAAAATTCACCTCTGCAGGATTTGTTGCAGCGATTTACTGAGCCGATCATGAGCCAAGTACAATGATTCATCATGTATATATAACATTTTTATTTAAATACTTATTTTAATTATATGAACGAGTTTAAAAGATTATCCCAAACTAGGCCTTCTAAATATAAATTTAATCTCGACAAATTATCTCCTGACTTACCAGTATGAGATTTGGTTGATCCGAAAAATAAAAGTTTGATCTCGAAAATTCATGACGCCAAGAAAGAATTTTATACAGATGGTACATCTCATGTATGGTCAACGTTCAAGATTATTCGCAATGCTGTCAAGGACGCTACAATGAATGACAAACGAGCGGCAACTATCATTAACTACATCACTGAGTACGAGGGCAATCAAAAATATTTATTCAGAGTAAAATGTATTGTACTAACAGAAACAGACAGTTGGATTATCCGTGACAAATACGATCCTGTCCTTGGTAATAATAAAACTGTCATATTAAGTAAAAATTCCAGACCGGGTCTGTTGACTGGTATTGATAAACCGTATTATGAGCGAGCGTACCCTGTAACAGCAGTTATTTATGGAATCTATGAGATAAATAAAAAACCCAGCGTTGATAAACTGGCACCCATGAAATGTTCAAGGTTAAATTGTGTAGCCGAACGAGTAATAGAATACTTTACAAACGCGATGCGTGGAAACGGATTAACTGATTTAAGACATGAAAAAATAAACTCGTCGGCTGATTCAGTTAAGGATACCGGTGCTACAATAAAAGATGTTGCTGAATTAGGAAAAATATTAAAATTTCCAATAACAATATCAACGATAACGGGAGAAATATTACACGAATCAAAATATAAATCGAAAGGAGCTCCAATTAATATTATTGATCATAATGCGCATGCATGGACTAGCGCAGTAACAATATTTCCACGTGATCGAACTGTTAGATTTTACCCCCCAGATAATTCTGGGGGAGGAATGTTTGATTTTATTAACGAAATAAGTAAAAACGATCCTCTTTCGGTATGGTTATTTCAAAGTAATGAGGGAGGTGAATTTGATCAGTTTGTTAAACCGAACGGTGAAATATATCGAACAGAATCTCTTCACGACGAGATGAAAAATCTCGCGGAGAAGTTTTTCACGGAAAATACTGACAAATTACTAACTAATTGTTTTACCGTTCCATCTGTTGCGGCTCATTTTGCTAGAGAAAAAAAATTAGGGAAACCAACACGATTTGATTTACTCGAGGACGTACGCGCAAGTTGCGTCGAATACGGACACGGTGGATTATGGAATACCAGGTATAATTACAACGATGTTATTTCGGTTGATATGGTTGCATGTTATCCGGGAAGTTTTCTAGGTTACGGAGATTGTTCTGTGTACTTTAAAACATTTGGTCACCCTACAAACGAGATGACGCGAGTGGCAATTAATGGACCATTCCCTGATTTTGATCTGACTGGATTCGCTTGTGTTGAATCATTCGAGTTTAACGAAAATCTCCACCAAATTTGTTATGTTTGGTTTGGTATACATTTTTGTGAAAAACGTTGGGTGCCTATAGTTTTATTACGATATATGCTAGATTGTGCGATACTGACATCGTTGGTTGTCAGTGAGGCAATTATATCATATCACGCGCAGACCGAAGTTTGGTTGCCCATGCCAGGTTCTATCAGTCTCGATGAAGTTATTAAGGAATTTAAGGAAAAATATCCTGGTGTTTCCGAAGATGATATTATCAAAGAAGCTCCTAAAATTCTCGAGATTAAACTTAAAAATAACGAAAAAACCGCAAAAGATCTCGGTAGAAGAATCATAGGTAAATTTACTCAGGGTGGTGCATATGATCATAAAAGACATCACGCACGATTAATTCTAGATGATGCCGAATACGATTTTATAATTGCTGGTACAACAGCGAGAGATATATTTGTAAATTGAGAAAGTGTTTATTTATCCGACGGAACAAAATTGGGTACGATCGTTAGTTACATAAATGATGTCTCCCCACAGTATACTCATCTAAGATCTTCTATGTTGGCTTATGTTTCTATAAATTTATTATCGATGATTAATAGATTTCCTGAGACCGCAATCAGAGTCGCAACAGATTCATTTTATATTTCGAGTAAATATTTAGAGTCTGTTATGAAATTTACAAGTAATGATGAACGATGGAGTTCGTGGAGAATAAAAAAGGAAATATTACACAATTATGTAGAATCAGCAGATGTTCCGATGAGAGATTTTTATCGCAAGTGTAAAAAATATCAGAAATGTCGAAAGCGCCGTCAGTTAGTGATCCAATAACTAGATATAAGACAGTATATCTCAATGGACCTGGTGGATGCCGCAAGACGACTCGAGAAATTAATATTTTTAGAAATTCAGATATGATCGTGCTGACACCCACACATGACTTGCACGAGAGATGAAACAATGGCAAGTACAATCGTGCACGTATCATAGTTTCTTTCGGTGGCGCGGGGATACATGGACTCCTGAACGAATGGGAGAAAAATATATACCTAAAATAATTATTTGGGACGAGATATGTGCGGTGTCATTGGACACATTAAAAATGTTTCTTGATTGGTTGTTGACGAAAAATACCGCTATAATAATGTGTGGCGATCATGGTCAGCCGCCGCCTTTTGTTGGACCATCTTCACATGATTGGTTAAAAAATTTCGTTGATTATTACGAAGAAATAGATGATGATCATAGAGCTCTTGATGCAAATTTTAAGGAGTTTAAAAAAATTAATCAGATTACAATCAAACAAAATTCAGTGTGAAATAATACGCGGAGCGATCTCAGAGACCTCAATGAACGATTTTTTGAATTTATGGAGACCCAACGATTTAATAGGAGCAAGCAGGAAAATAATCAGAGACGCTTTACAACAACAGTTATTTCAGCTGCATAAAGAAAAATACTCAGAATTGCCCGTACCGTTATGTTATAGACCGTCAGATACACGAAAACAGAATATTAATGTTGATATTCCAGGACAGATTGGGAAGCAAAATCTCGTATTAAATGATATTGTCGCTGTTGATATCAGTGTTGTCGAAGATGCATTACGCACTGACAAATCTCCATGGGTGTTGGGATACGCTATGACGATCCACTCGTCTCAGGGATTAACTATTTCTGATACACAAGTTTGGATTGTGGACGATCGTATTGAGTGGTCAAATTTAGTTTATTTAGCGGTATCAAGGGTTAGAAAAATATCTCAGTTACGGAGAATTATAATTCCTGAAATCGTTAATAAAACCAGCATCATCATCGACGATGACAAAATAAGAAAAAAAGTAATCGGATATAAGCAATCTGATAAAAAAAATAAACGCGACTTTGATCTTGATGTTGAATTTATTACTGAGTTAAAACAGCAGCAGAATAATAATTGCGCAAGTTGTAATTGTATGATACTGTGGAGGTACTCGAATAATGATTCAAGACAATTTACCGTAGACAGAAAAGATAGTAGTCGCGGTCATACACGAGAAAATGTGATGTTAACCTGTCTCGAGTGTAATCAGCTTCGCGGCGCCAGCGCCTTGGGTGCTAGTTAAGTGATCGCGGTGGTAATTGTGTATCCTCGGGAATTACTTGTAATTGTTCACGTACAAATCCACGTTGAGGAGCAGCCGAATCTAATCTGTAAATTGCAGGTCTACCTGGGGATCTTGTCACGGTGGATATTTTGTGTGTGGTAACACTCCAAATAGGATCAGTCGCTCTCGCTTTATCACCTTCAAGTTCACCCGGTTCATATAAATATCTAACTGTAACATCACCCAGTATTTTTTGTTTTTCAATATCCTTTCGCTGTATTGGTATATTTTTTTTTGTAATTGCATTAATGGGTTTCATGTTGGTTGTTCGAATGATCTCGTTATTTAACGCAGCTATCACGCTTGGTAATCTTGCAACCCATTCGCGAGATCTTTTATCTTGAATAAATTCCTTCGCGTATTGATATCCAAATAACCGCTCAGCGAGTGTTCGATTAAATCGTTCAACAATTGCCTGATCACGGTGAATTGCAGTATGTCCTCGTCGTATTTTGGTATTATGTTGTTTCATCAACGATGATACTGGACCAAGAAATTCCTTGCCAGGATCAACTTGTAATAGATTTGGCCATCGTAATGGTCCTTGTTGATAAATTCGTTTAAACGCATCGGCTACTTCAGATGATGTTTGTGTTGATAGCGGTTCTGCATCTTTATATCTACTTGCAACATCAACAACAGTTAACGCGTATTTGTATGTTTTTCTACGTACAGTATCATGTAGTAAAAATAAAATATCTGCTTGATGAACTTCATTAGGAACATTAACATCGAAATACGCGTACTGAATTTTCTTAGGACGCGGTAGATAAATTTGCCATATATGCTTGTTTGGAGAACCACGCTTTAGCAGTAGAATGTTTAACCGCTGCTGCATCAGCAAGTTTACTAAATGCTGCTCTGCCTCTCCAGTATCCTCTTGGACTATAATAAATTGATTCCATTATATATTACCAGCCCCAAGCGCTAATTTACCTTTCATCGCAGATCTTACTAACCAATTAGCTAATTTTTCTTTGATATTTTTATTTTTTATAGAATTTAACACATGAATTAATTTCACATCTGCAATATGCCTGTCTTGTAGATTTTTACTCTTATACGCAACATCATGAGCGTGACAAGCTCGATCAATAGTGTTTATTGGTTCCTCACCTGGTTTTGGTTGATCCTGATTATCGAGTCTAATATCAAGCCTGGTACCAGGACCGCAATAATTATATCCTGGTAGATGTTTTTCTCCTGGGTATTTAGACCATGGAGCACCTGGAAACTTTGACATCAAATTAGCAATATCACCACAGCGCTTATTAGGCAAAAACGAAAAAAAAATTCTACCACATACAGAACATTTTCCACCATACGCTATTTTTTTATTTTTTGTTGTAACCGTAGCTAAATCAGTAGTTGGAGTTTTAGACCTGCAACGTAAACAATATAGATTCATGATATAAAATATATGGATATAATTGATTTCTCAGCAACTCTGCGACGACAGCCAGTTAAACACCACCCTGCGTTACCCAATTCCTTCAGAATGATTATCATAGGACCATCTGGGTCGGGTAAGACGCAATGATTACTTAATTTGATAATGAGATGGTTGAAATGGGACAAATTATATTTGGTAGCACCATCCGTTGATGATCAGAGGTGTTATGAAGTATTAAAAGATTTTAACGAAAATGCAAGATTAATAAATGACGGTGAAAATATTATTAATTTTATAACAGATATCGAAGAAGCACCGTCCGTAGATGATCTTGATGGGTTTATTAATAATCTAGATGTGTATGATGATGTAATGCTAGACAAACAATCAAATCCAGCCAGGATATTTTCTCGTGACAGACATAAAAATACAGGTGTGATCTATGTTACTCAACGATACACACAAATTCCAAAAAGTGATCAGAGATAATTGTAACATTTTAGTTGTGTTTAATGGCGTAGACACACATACGCTGCGAAATATTCATCAAACTTGGTGTGGTGGTGACATGGATTATAATAAATTTAGAAATTTCTTTTCACGAGCTCAAGTTGCACATGGATTTATAACGATAAATTAACATGATCCAAGAACAAAATATCGTGTGGGTCTTGATAAAATATTTGGATGAATAGCAGCAGAGAGGGTGTGGACCGCATCCCTTGTTTGTCTGGGTCAATCAATGACGCGGTATGGTAGTTACCTCTATGAAGGGTCACTATTTTTTTTGGTAAAAAAAAGGGTGACCATTCCCCATAGTGGTCTGTTCGCCCTCTCTGCTGCTGACGAAGATATTACTCTATTTTGTCAAAAGGCAAACAGTCGTTGTTGATAAGCCGAGTTTCATGCCATAAATGCTTAAATCCAGCCATATAGTATTGTTACAAGTCAGGGGTATTTGCTTGACCGAGTGGTGTCAAATCCTGGTGCAATTCCGCTGAAGTCATAAGTTTACCCCAAATCTCCTAAAACTTATATACAACTTCAATTGTAAATTAGAAAGCCTGACGTGTCCATTCTATACATAGTTTTTTCGTCTATCAATGCAAGACCATAGATCTCAAAACATGCCAAATATATATATATATATTAACCGCACATCTGCATGGTCTCTCTTCATCAACTTTCCGTATCGTCTGCAGTTCACGCCGTAGAAACTATACAAATATCCCCTAACACAGGGAACTATTTTTACTGCGCCACCTTAGGTCAGGTAATTCATGGTTTCAAGGCACATTTCAATGCACATTTCTCCAGTACAACTGCGCCACATTTGCCACCATGGCGACATAAACCAATTTACACAATTAGGTTTTAATAAGGACTGTTGAACCACAGGACACTCATGAGTTTTTTTTTCCTGAATTCACTAAAGGTCAACCATGGCATCATAGAAACTCACTAACACTGCACTCCGTGACGTTTGCTAATACTAAATGGCTAATTATTTCGGGCTACGGAATATTTTCATTGCACCCAGTCCCAATAATCAAACAAGTAAATCACACAAATCTAAGAATTTCTTAAAATGGGGCGCTATAACCAAATGTGCATGCTCCAGATTTATTGCAATATGATCTCCAAAGCGGTGGATTAGTTCGAAGTCTAAAGTCTAATTGCAGGACAATCAGTCAATCAATAAATTCATCGGTCAGTCATCAACAACAAGATATATATATATATTCAAATAATAATGTAGTTGCCCTAAAGAATAGTTGTAGACTAAACCCATATGGAGGTTACAGTTACTTAATAAAAGTATGTGATTTAGATTTGATTTTAACGTAGCTTTACCAATCTTTCAGTCATATCGCTACCATATCTGCAGTGTGGCAGTTTATAGTGATGTCGAGTATTGAAGCATTACGCCGCAGACATGTAGCATGATGTCCCACGCAGTCACATTATTCTGATACCAGACCGACTAGTCCTAACACTAACCTCTTAATGCTGAGCGCCTAACGAGACAGCTGTTAGTACTATTTTGATGTCTTTCTTATGACTCGGCCTTGGTTCGAACTCGCAACCTCCCGCATTCGAGGCAGACGTTCTAACCACTAGGCCACCTGAGCGGTCGTATTGATTTTTAAAACTGGACTAGATATGCAAAATGTACCGATGTCCACGGTCTCCGTGATTTTGTCAAATAGTGTGTGTCCTTAGTTTGCATGGATTATACAGACTGTTTGTGTCAACTTGTGCGTCCTCGCCTGCATTGCTAAATTTCACATTCCTTAGAACTGATAATACAGTTCCCTCCTTGAAACATCACCATTTGCTATTTATTTACTGCCTCAAACTTTATTTGTTTTCGTTCTAAAATCGCCAGAACAAATGACCTCGGTACGCGTTCCATACGCGAGTCCTCGATATCCACCAAATACAAGAATGTGTGTGTGTGCTCTAGAGTGAACTGGATATTGAAAACAATGAACAGATAATATCTAAACAAAACCAACGAAAACGCCTATGCCTGTTTGAGTACAAACCATGAGCAAACTACCAGAATTGATAGCTCAAACGACAGCTTGAATACAAACCAAGAGGATTAATAATCCAAACGACATCTTTCAATGTATCAATTCATAGTGCTGAATACTGTACCAGTTATTTGCCAATCTGTCTTTTCCTATCATTTGTCATCTTGCCGTGTAAGCACAAACAAGTCTGCACTCGTTAGAGTTAAGTGGCAATTGTGAAGATAAAGCCCACTTGATTCACAGCAAAGAACCAGATTATGTACACAAGTGTCTTGCCTTACTTAGACCTGGCGGTAGCTTCGTACATAATATTGCACTGTTATATTCTTAATCAAGTCGAATGTAAGTTCCAGAATTAATAAAAGACGGAGTCTTTCGTGCGACTGATTCTGATTTCTCTATATTTATTGGAGGATAATCAACGATTAAAAAGTTTGAATAAGAGCTTCTACCTTGTATTGCAGTCCCAACGTTTTCACGTGGACTTTAGGTTTTAAACAATGTTGGGAAACCAGGAGTATGCTTCTCACTTACCTAAACAGATTTTTGTTTTGCTGGGTTTTTTTAGGGGTGGGTGGGTTATTTTTTTTTGGGGGGGGGTATGCTCTTAGAACAGTTAAAACTCATTATATTGTTTATTTTGCAGTCTGCATATAAAGATGACAGTTACATTCCAATAAATTACTCCCTCTCAGAAAAAAAAAACAGAATAATTTTCGTCTGGAAGATTTTGATGGCAATTAAAGTGTCAGGATTTAATACACTTTGCTTAGACTATATTAGTATTAAATTTTAAAACAATAATATTTAATTAATTTCAGTAAATGCTAGTACATATAGCTACATTCGCGTACACCGGATGGAGTACACATTACTGATCACAGGGCACCTAAGTTTTGAAGATGTTTGTTGTATATATGTATTGAAAATGAGGTTATTTTATTTTCAAATTGCTAATTAAAACTTACATGCTATTGTAGAGCATTGGTATGTGCTAACATAATCAATGGTGGGAAAAGAAACGTTGGCATTCTCTACATTGTTAAATGACTGACGCAAATGTGCTTACGTCTTTACATCCCCTGCACTTACAGTTGAGAAAGTGCAGAAAGTTCTTGTCCCGAACTCTGCTCGGTGACACATGATTTGACGGAACACTGGAAGGTGTACAGCGAAAGTAAATCAAGTACATCCCTTGGAAGCGTAAATATGAATTCTTAGCGTGGCATAAAACCTGTATGTAGATACCGCCAGCAGCAGAGAGGGTGAACAGACCATAGAATTCCGACAAAACAAATAAAACAAACAAATAAATCATCTCGTAGAAAGGTCAAGATTTTACAAATGAACTTTTCCTTGAGATGTTTTATTTCTGTAATGGACGATTGTACTAATAAAACCTCAGTTCGAAATAGTATCTGAAAAAATAAAGTACTCTACGTGTTTATTTATTTCTTGTTTATTTTTTTGACGACCAACGTTGGTAGGTACCCTCTCTGCTGCTCCTCTTCTGCTGATATTAATTAAACTATTATGTTATAATAAAATGATACATCCAGAATCTCATACTGCAAGAACAGCTCGAGAACGATTAGAAGCAATTAAAAAATTTCTTCCTGTCAAAGATTCATTTAGAAAAAATCTACAAGCGCAGCAAGAAGCAAAAGTTGAGTATGAAGAAGATACTAAAAAACTGTTTAAACCCGTCACTGCAGCTACTGAGAAAGTTGCAACTGTCATCAAAGAAGATCTTCTTCCGGTATCAAAACAAACTGCGGCGCAGACTGAAAAAATAGCAAGAAGAACTAAACAGGCAAAGAAGATTTTACGAGACCTTCCAACTGACATAGCTGCAGCCCAACCTCCACCTGTTGGTGAGGAAATACTTGAAGGTATTGGAGAACTTCGTACTGAAGTCGCCGATGTGAGAGAAAAACTTGCATCTAAATCCAAATCAGGAGGAGAGAGCTTAAAATTAATTGCAAGATTTAACGAAGGAGTTGTTGAGGAAATTAGAAAAACTGAAAGAGAGAAATTACCTGAGATGATATCAAAAAATATATCTAATAAATCTAATTTTTTAAAACCCTTTTATGGAAAAACAAATGATGATGATTTCATTAAATGGATATATCGCGTATATTACAATAAAAAACAAGCTAGAGGTCAAGAATTTAAAAGATTTAATGAAGAAGTAAATAGACTTAGAGGGAGACGGGAACAACTAGGACAAGGAGAGTCCTCCCAGTATCAGCTTCCTCCACCTCTGCAACAAATAGAACAACAGCAATCTTCTTCGCCGCAGCAAAGGTTGAAGTCGGAAATTAAAAAGGCTAAAGAGTCACTTAAATCATACTCCTCGAAGAAAATTCCTTCACCTTTACGTAAAATTTCTGCACCGGATATAACATTTGCACCGATAGATTCACCACATGGATTTCGAGAAGGTGACTCACCCCCGGCCACCACTGAAGTACTTACTCCGGTAATGCAACCACCAGTATTTAAAACACCTCAAGATGAACCTAAAACAGGATCTGGTTTATGTCCTGATAATATCATCAATGACGTGTCAAGGTTAGAAGTTCTCATAGGAGGAAAACGTGCCGGAAATAATTCACCAGAAATAACCAATGAAGCAGCTGATATTTGTCGGCGACTATTTCAAGGTGGTATCATGGATATTGGCGTTTACCGAGAACTTATTGATGAGCTCGTTGATGACTAGTTGTTAGATAAATGGTAAATAAAATAAGATGATTGTGCATGATAATCATCGTAAACCCACACAGGTTAGAGCGGTAAACTCACGATTACCAATCTATAGTGTTATTTACGGAAATGGACTTGGTGATGTCATTCGGGGATTATTCACGAGGATAGCTCCAAAAGTAGCACCTGTTGCAAAACAATTATCGATGAAGGCTATTGATATTGTTCGTGATAAAGCTCCTGGTGCAATTGTCAATGTTGCTAGTAAGGCGTTCTCGGCGATCAAAGAAAGATTAGCACGATTATTGCGACGAAAACAACAACCACCGGTGAAACTGGCAAGTACTGAGGTGATGCCCGCAGACGTAAGTAAAATAATAAATCAGGCTGCAAATCAAAAACTAGCGGCGATATCTGAAGAAGCAGAAAAAAATATAACAGCAAATTTAATAGCAGGAAGTGGTCTTCGTCGACGATGATCATCATTTGAAAAATGGTAACTATAATAAAAATGTTCAGGCGCGAATCAGACCCAGCATTTGACATGGAGGCACCTGTCCTTAAGTACGAGTCGGTACGTGATTATCAATTTTATTCTTATGACGCAAGACTACCAAATCAGCGGGGAAGAATCGAATTACAGGTTCATGATACAAGTAGATATTTCTTGCCCGCTGAGGCATTTATTGAAGTAGAAGGTGAACTTGTAAAGGGGGATAATACGGCATATGGTGCCAATCTGCGTGTTGGTTTTGTCAACAACGGGATTATGGCGTTGTTTGATAGCGCCACATACATGATTGATGGAAAAAATATTGAATCAATTCAGAAGGATGTTGATGTTGCTACAACAATAATTGGTCTGGCGAGATATTCTGACGACTTTACAAGATCAGCCGGTCCAACAATGATGTTTGCTAGGGATATTACCAACAACGCTGATCATATCAGGTATGCTAAAATACGAACACCAGTAGGTACTGCATCTGATCCACAACCAGTTGCTGATGGCCCTGAATACGCAGCCAGACCAGCTGCTGCTTTTGATATTGTAAAAGATGATAGCGTGGCTTACAACTTAGGGTTTGCAACACGCCGGGCGGCGTTGTCAGGAAATAATAGAAATTTTTCATGTGCAATTCCACTGTCTCACATCTTTGGATTTTGCAGAAATGTTAGAAAGGTCATCTTTGGAGCTAAACACACAGTTGTGCTTGTAAGAAAAGGTGATGATAATGATGCAATCTGGCGAGGTTTTGCTGTTGATGACGCTGGTAAAGTAAATATATCGAAGCTTTCATTGTGGATGCCAGTAATGACTCCATCTATTACTGAAGAACAAAAATTACTCTCTTTTATGGATCAAGGCGGTAAATCATTGCTATCATGGTTAACAGTAACCACAGATGCTATTCAAAGTAATGTTAATGGTTTATTTACATGGCATATAGCATCACAGCAAGGTGTTTCTGCACCACGACATATTTTTATTGCACTACAAGATAATGCTAGGATAAATGATCAAGAACGTTCACATATGATATTTGACAACCTTGGAGTTAATGAAGTTTCCTTACGGATAAATGGACATCAAGAACCAGCTGAAGATATATTGTTAAATTTTGATCAAAATCATGTAGCGCGTGCATATCATCGTTTAATGTCATTCATGGGACGTGATCAAAATATAGATACTGGGTTGCAAATATCACAATTAGATTTCAGAACTTTATATCCGATTTATTACTTTTCGTTGGAACATCTTGATTTATCCAAGCAATCTGTCGTTGATATACACTTTCGAGCTCGTGTTACTAACCCTCCTCCTGATATAGCTGGTCCACCTCTTATTCGAGGCACCTACAGAGCGATCGCGGTCATACTTAGCGACAAAGCCATGTTACTTGAAGGTGGTAGTGGTCGAATGAGAGTTGTTGATGCACCGGTGGAAAATATTTAATTGTGTTATTTAGAAAAATATATTTTATATAAAAATGTCGTATAGTCATGTTAATGTTACTCTGACCCCGGGTCAGGTAAAAAAGCTTCAATCAAAAACCGCCAACAAATGCGGAACGAAAATATCACTAAAACGAGATCAGATTAGTGGTGGTCCAAACAAATTATCGTTGACAAATAATCAGATTAAACATTTCAATAAAGCCCTAGAATCAAAAACTGGAGTTCAATTCCATCTCTCCCCGAGCGCCATCAAACACATGGTTAAAACCGGTGGTATATTCCCATTTCTCGCTGCCATTCCGGCATTAATAGCTGCAGCTGCTCCAGCCGTAGCAAAAGCGGCCGCGTTAGGTGTTGCTGGAGCGGCGGGTAAAAAAATTTTCGAAAAAGTTACTGGTGGACGATATAGCAAAAAAAAGGGACGCGGTCTAAGATTGCCAGGATCTCGTTGGGGGAGAGGCCTAAGGCTTCCAGGATCATTTCGTTAGACGTTCCAGCATCAAATTTTGATTTACTTAATGCCGCTAAAAAATTAAAAAAATCTGCCTTTAGAGGTGTTTTCATGCGAGATCAATTACCTAAACAACCAAACAAACTAGAAACAGGTATTATTAATCTTGACAAACGTTCCGGACCTGGTACTCATTGGGTATCATACGCGGTTGACCCGCGTGGAATTGTTTATTTTGATTCGTACGGGTTAGCTCCACCTGTTGAATTTATCAAGTATGTCGCACCACTTCGCGCAACAACCAGAGGTTCCAAAGTTTGGTATTCAACGCTACCCACACAAACAATGACAGATCCGCCAATATGCGGCCGTGAAGTAATTAATGTACTCGACGCTATATCAAAATCATCCAGGCCGCCACATAAAGTCGTGCACGATTATACAAGCAACCGATTTGTTGCGCGTAAGGCGTTTTAAACAACGGGTCTTATTATAATGGCTGTTAATTTACGGAAGATCTTCTTCACGCGTTAAGAAAAAGCTCGGCGACGTTGATCTGTCGAAGTATGTGACTAAGGATGACCTCGCTGATATCATGAACCTGGCTGGAGTTGACCCAGATGAAGTTGTTATTTTTCAGGATCGATATGGTAAACTAAAAACCAGCAATATCAAATGGAATGATATAGTCCGGCGAGTACTCGGTGCAGTTACGGATAATATTCCCGTGTTTACTGACGGTGGTAGAATCAGAGATTCAAGTATGTCACTTAAAACCATCAGAGATGAAATTGCAAAAAGTGTTGCTAATCGCGTGAGAAACACCGGTGACACAATGATGGGTGAACTTAGCATGAACGGGAACAAAATAGTAGTTTTAAGAGATCCAACATCTGACGAAGACGCAGCAACAAAAAAATACGTCGACGTCAACTATGGCACCGTAGACGGTAAATTATCCACGTTACGGGCTGAGTATGACGTTCACGCAGGAGCTTTTGGAAGATTTCGAAGAAATTTTCAAAAAATCGATGATGCCATGGATAAATTCTTCGGTACTCCACGCGCCATTGACATGAAACTTTCTGATATCAAAACTGACCTAGACACGATCTAACAAAAACAGCAAAACATCGTAGCGGGAATTCCTGAGATTGTCAACAAAACAAATTTAATTAAAATTCCAGCTGCAATAACTCCCAGGCATATCACAAACATCGTATGCACGGTATCATCGGGATTTGCAACATGGTCGCAGCAAAATAATACTATCAAATATACCGCAACAGTCACTGGCGTGTACAGGTTGTCCGTGTTCAGTGCTGCAAAATTTGAAATATTTACAACGTTTCCATGGCGTCATTCCACAGACAGGTTTTCCGGTGTTGTATCTGTTGTATTAAATAGCGGAACCGAAGAAATATTTATTCTGGAAGCAGATGATAAGAAATTAACCGCAACATCCTTCTGGTGGTGTTTGGAATTTGTAGCTGAAACACCTCAATTGGTTACTGCATAAAAATATATATGGACGGTGCACAATACAGATACAATCAAGCACGTGAATGGCAGACGGCGCTAAAAGATCAAGTCGATCAATATACAGTAAAAGTAAAAAAATATCGACGACGATTGATTATCGTTGATGTGATTGTTTATTCAGTATCCGCTGTTGTTGCTGGAACCGGTGTAATATTATCAGCGTTAACAACGATGGCACCAGTAGCTGTAACTATTTGTATTTCAGCAGCAACAACTATTGCAGGTGTGCTTAATATCATCACAAAAAAAATATGTACTTGTACGAACGAAACATTATCCGATTACAAAATAAAATTACATACAGCGACGGTAGCATACTCGAAATTATCCTCGTTGTTATCAGCGAGTCTCAGTGATGGAATTATATCTGATTTCGAATTTTCAATGATAACCAAAATATACGACGAAGGTATTAAAGATACAAGTATCAATAATGACAGAATTACTCCAGCAGATCGTGACCAACACAACTCAGCCAAAGATAACGATGATCTCGGTAAGTTCAATTAATCCTGAATTTAGTGTTAATTTTCCTACTGCAATTCCAGTAAAAGAAATAGCACTAGCACAATTACGAGTATATTACAGCTGGCCAAATATCAGATCAAAATCATTTAATGGTACACCAGCAAATAATTCGCTCGTATTTGCTAACAAGAACAAACCCGATGAAACACCTGACTGGGTTGTTGTTGGAATACCAACCGGCAGTTACGAAATTGAAGAGATCAGTGAGGAATTTGCGCGTAGAATAAAATCAATAACAGGAAAAGAAGCAAAAATATCAATTAATGTTCATGAACCCAGCCTGTCCTCGACGATTGAAATAAACTCGCCTGATTATGCCGTTGATATTTATCAATCCACGATAAGATCCGTGCTAGGATGGCCTGAAATATCACCACCGATAACATCGATACCACCAGAACCGAAAAAGTCTGATTATGTCACGGAGAGACAATCATATCATGAAATTAATCCATCATACCTGGAACGACTACGTGATGTAAAAAGTAAATCAATGTTTAGCTTTTTTCTACTTTTCGATAGTGATGAGGCATGGACTTTTAAAAACACTCGCGAGGAAAGAACTGCTAGTGGTTTTCATCGGAGTGATATTATTAAATATTTTCAGGAAATCAATCAAGAATGTAAAAAACAACTAGATCAACTAAATCAATATTTTAACGAACATATGTTTGACATATCAGCGTCATCGCGTGAAAAAATCATCACGCGTGTGGAAATATTAAATCAGCTTATATCAGATATGGAATATATTAATAACCGAATAGTTCAAGCTATGGTTAGTTTAAAATTTTCTGAAGGAACTCATGCAAAAATATGGTTAGATAAATATAAATTAACAGAAGCCGATGTACCAAATTTTAAATTTCCCGGGTATAGTGTAACCGAGTTAAGAAAATCTGTCAGTGATGTCATTGATGAGTTTTTTCCTAAAATACTCGATGCATGGAGAAAATTAATTCCACCAGCAGCTGTTCTTAGACATGATAATGATCCACACGGCGGCGGAAGACACGTATCTCCGGGAATCGTTAATATAACACCGACGGTCGCGGTCAATCTGGTTTGTGACGTAATCGATGGCAGCTATCAAATAGATCTCGGAAGATCAAATCAAGCTCAACAAGGATACATCCTGTACACGTTCACACCACAAGTCCCCCCTGGAAGTTTAATCGTGCAAGAACCAACTAATCCTGTGTATTTACGGTGTCATAATAATATGTTAACACGAATCAATTTTAAGCTCACAGACCACCTTAATCGCTTAATTGACATACGTGAAGAAGAGCTTGTAATAAATCTGTATGTAAAGTCGTAAGACTTTTGTCGTAAGACTTTTGTCGTAGATCTTTATGTAATGGAGGGTTTACCAACTCACCCATCAGAGTTATAAATAAATAAATAATAATTCAGAAATAAAATAATAATTCAGAAATAAATAATTTGTAAAATTAAGAAATTTGTACAATTTTATGTTTTTGATGGGGTAAATGGTACTCAAATTAAGAAATTTGTACAATTTTGTAAATTTGATGGGGTAAATGGTACTCAAATTAAGAAATTTGTACAATTTTATGCTTTTGATGGGGTAAATGGTAGTCAAAATTAAGAAATTTGTACAATTTTGTTAAATTTCAGTAAAAAATAAATAAATTAATTCAGAAATAAATAGATAATAATTCAGAAATAAAATAATAATTCAGAAATAAATAATTTGTAAAATTAAGAAATTTGTACAATTTTATGCTTTTGATGGGGTAAATGGTAGTCAAAATTAAGAAATTTGTACAATTTTATGTTTTTGATGGGGTAAATGGTAGTCAAATTAAGAAATTTGTACAATTTTATGTTTTTGATGGGGTAAATGGTAGTCAAAATTAAGAAATTTGTACAATTTTGTTAAATTTCAGTAAAAAAAAAAACAAATTAATTCAGTAAATAAATAAATTAATTCAGAAATAAATAATAAATAAGAATCTTTGATTCTAAGTACCAAGTAGCCCATCAAAATTGCAAATTGCATGAATCAGAATCTTTGATTCTAAATCTTTGATTCTAAGTACCAACTAACCCATCAAATTCAGAAATAATATTTCTGATCAAAGATCTCAGTCATCTTCATCGGAATTACTACTCTGGATCGTTTCACCAGTAACGAAGTTACTCTCTAACATAATTTTTCTTAATAGTCTTATGCGAGCACTAATCGTTTTCTTTGCCTCATACTCGTGGGATAATAACGATTTAATTCTTTCTACGGCGGTAGAGAAGAGGAACGAACTCCTTCACATGATCATCTTCTACGGTAGCTAGCGACTGAAACATTGCCGCCTGAATCCGTTTCATGAGCCTGTATTCAGATGATAGTGTGTGTGTCCCCTGGGTTTTACGTTCTTGTAAAATCTCAAAGTCAGAAACTATTTTTTCAGGATTTAGTTCATCAGATATATTAATTCCATCTTTTTTCAATTTTTTAATAGCGGCAATTACATCATTGATATTTTCATGGTTCATTATATAATATATAAATCTTTAAAATAAAAAAAATATCCCTGAACCCCTATCGAGTGTATTAGCGAGTTCGTCGGGATGTTTCAGGGACAGCACAACCAAGAACTCGTAGCTTGCCACCGCAATCTACCAAGTTCATTAGGCAAATATTCCCTCTACGAGAGCCCCTAACCCGCCAAACAACGGTCTAGAGGCCCAAGAGGGAGGACGGCACAGTCCTCATTAAACTCGTAGCTTGCCACCGCAATCTACCAAGTTTAGAGGATATACACATAACATATAACTAACTAAGGACGGCACAAGGACAGCACAATCCTCATTAAACTCGTAGCTTGCCACCGCAATCTACCAAGTTTAGAGGATATACACATAACATATAATTAACTAAGGACGGCACAATCCTCATTAAACTCGTAGCTTGCCACCGCAATCTACCAAGTTTAGAGGATATACACATAACATATAACTAACTAAGGACGGCACAATCCTCATTAAACTCGTAGCTTGCCACCGCAATCTACCAAGTTTAGAGGATATACACATAACATATATACAATGAAATGGATATATACAATGAATGAAGAGCCCCTATCGAGTGTATTAGCGAGCTCAGATTATGAATGAACGGCACAAACATATAACTTAACTAAGGACAGTACAAACATATACGCTCAGCAAAATTCACCCACAATAATTAATCCAGTGGGTGATACGAAAATATGTATCACCCACAAGTCAATATTGTGGGTGAATTTTGCTGAGCGGGGGGGGGGTTTGCGGTTCCCCCCACTATTATAAAAATCGCAATTATGCGTACACCACCGACAAATTGTCAGCCATGGGGATTCGATCCTGGACCGCGAGCGTCACAGTCCAATACCATACTGACTGAGCTATCAAACCTTGTTACGAACATATGTTTTGGAAGTTAATATATAGTTAGCTATATAGCTAAGGAACCAATATTTACACTAAAGAGCGGTTTCTGAATAATAACAGTTTCTGTATTTATAACAGTTTCTGAATAATAACAGTTTCTGAATAACAACAGTTTCTGAATAATAACAGTTTCTGTATTTATAACAGCGGTTTCTGAATAATAACAGTTTCTGTATTTATAACAGCATTTTTCCTAAGCAGACTGAGAATCAATAATAACAGTGGCATGAACACACCTGCAGATCGATTACCATGACAACGGTTTCTGTTCTACACACAGCTTCCTGCGGATCAATAACATTGTCATGATCTCTCGTAATGTTGTATAATGGGAAATATTTAAAAACCATAAATAATACTTCTACGAGTAATTAATTACGATGTAATTAATTACGATGTAATTAGTTAAACTGACTAATTACGATCATAAAAAACCAAAAATCTACGAAGAAAACTATATGTTACAAAGTAATCTCCCTTTTATATAATCAAAATTCAGTAGTGTATGGAGGACCTACTGTGACATAAATTAAAAAAATTAATTCAATGTGGTGATGATAGTTAATAATGTGGTGATGATAGTTAATAATGTGGTGATGATAGTTATTGATACTGAAAGATGATTTTCTGCTTATATTTTTTCGAGAAAGTAGATCTGGTTATATTTTCTGCGACGTATTTTACCACACGCGAGTTAATATCAAAATATGTCGCAGCCGCGTTCATAGACTGAAATATAATTTCTTTGCCAGTTTCTATGTTTGTGGAAATTACCGCCCTCTTTCCGATTGTCTTACATCTTCCTGTATTACCACGTGTATTATTCTCGCTGTATGTGACAACACGAAGGTTGGATAAATTATTGTTTTGAGTATCCCCGTCAATATGATCAATAACAAGACCGTCATTGATCATCCCATTATGACATTCATACGTAAATCTATTACATACATAATGTTTCTTTCCCCCCTCGCATGTGAACCTTAGATAACCATGATTATTAATACAACCAACTGGTTTTTTTAACCTACAGTGTCTGATGATACCATTAATATTTGATTCATAGTTTGTTATGACAGGATGTGGGACAAATATATTTTGCTCCATTATAATAATATTATGCGTTTAAATCATTGTTTGTCTGAAATCTTGATATATAATCCCTCACGGATTTTATAGCGTTTTCACCGCTATTATTTTTTTTTGTCATAATATCTTTTAAGTTCTCTGAACCGTTTTTCGCCGCACTTTCCACATAATTCTGTTTTTCCTCGCACTCCAATACCACACCTCAGACACGGTATTGGTCCTAGACTTCCTCGTCGTATGTTTTGTGAGTGCATCCAACAAAATTCCTTTCTACAGGATTTGTTGCATCGATTTACTGAGCCGATCATCAACCATCTACATTGAGACATTGTATATATATATATAATTTTCTTTATTTAAATATTTGTTTTAATTATATGAACGAGTTTGAGAGATTATCCCAAACTAGGCCTGTTAAATATAAATTCAACCTTGACAGATTATCTTCTGACTTGCCAGTACGAGATCTGGTTGATCCGAAAAATAAAAGTTTGATCTCGAAAATTCACGACGCCAAGAAAGAATTTTACACGGATGGTGCATCTCATACATGGTCAACGTTCAAGATCATACGCCCTGACAAAGTCAGTGTCGACAAAGTCACGGACGCCACAATGAACGACAAGCGAGCGGCAACTATCATTACCAAATCGCTGAATACGAGGGCAATCAAAAATATTTCTTCAGAGTAAAATTTATTGTATTAACAGAAACAGGTAGTTGGATTATCCGTGACAAATATGATCCTGTCCTTGGTAATAATAAAACTATCATATTAAGTAAAAATTCCAGACAGGGTCTACTGACGGGTATTGACAAACCGTATTATGAACGAGCGTATCCTGTAACAGCGGTTATTTATGGAATCTATGAGATAAATAAAAAACCCAACGTTGATAAACTAGCGCCGATGAAATTTTCAAGGTTAAATTGTGTAGCCGAACGAGTAATAGAACACTTTACAAACGCGATGCGTGGAAATGGATTAACCGATTTAAGGCGTGAAAAAATAAACTCGTGGGCTGATTCAGTTAAGGATACCGGTGCTACAATAAAAGATGTTGCTGAGTTAGGAAAAATATTAAAATTTCCAATAACTGTGGCGACAATAACGGGAGAAGTACTGTACCAGTCGAAATATAAATCGAAGGGAGCTCCAATAAATATTATCGATCATAACGCGCACGCATGGACTAACGCAGTAACAATATTTCCACGTGATCGAACTGTTAGATTTTACCCCACAGATATGGGGGGAGGTATGTTTGATTTTATTAAAGAAATAAGTAAAACCGATCCTGTATCGGTATGGTTATTTAAAAGTAATGAGGAGGGTGAATTTGATCAGTTTGTCAAACCGAACGGTGAAATATATCGCACAGAATCCCTCCATGACGAGATGAAAAATCTTGCGACGTTTTTCAAGTACAAGCACGCGGAAAATACTGACAAATTACTAACTAATTGTTACCGTTCCATCTGTTGCGGCTCATTTCGCCAGAGAACGAAATTCATGGAAACCAACACGATTTGATTTACTCGAGGACGTACGCGCAAGTTGCGTCGAATATGGACATGGCGGATTATGGAATATCAAATACAATTACGATGACGTTATTTCGGTTGATATGGTTGCATGTTATCCAGGAAGTTTTCTGGGATACGGAGATTGTTCTACGTACTTTGAAAGATTTGGTCACCCAACAAACGAGATCACGCGAGAGGCAATTAATGGACCATTACCTGATTTTGATCTGACTGGATTCGCCTGTATTGAATCATTCGAGCTTAACGAAAATCTTCACAAGATTTGTTATGTTTGGTTTGGTAGACATTTTTGTGAAAAACGTTGGGCACTTATAGTTTTGTTGCGATATATGCTAGATTGTGCGATACTGACATCGTTGGTGGTCAGTGAGGCAATTATATCATATCATGCACAGACCACAGTTTGGTTGCCCATGTCAGATTCTGAAGTTATTAGCGAGTTTAAGGATGTTTCCGAAGATGATATTCCTAATAAACTCAAAACCGCAAAAGATCTCGGTAGAAAAATTATAGGTAAATTTACTCAAGGTGGTGCATATGATTATAAAAGACATCACGCACGATTAATTCTAGATGATGCCGAGTACGATTTTATAATCGCTGATACAACGGCGAAAAATATATTTGTAAATCGAGAGAGTGTTTATTTATCCGACGGAACAAAATTGGGTACGATCGTTAGTTACATAAATGACGTCTCCCCGCAATATACTCATCTAAGATCTTCCATGTTGGCTTATGTTTCTATAAATTTATTATCGATGATTAATAGATTTCCTGAGACCGCAGTCAGAGTCGCAACGGACTCGTTTTATATTTCAAGTAAATATTTAGAACCTGTTATGAAATTTACAAGTAATGATGAACGATGGGGTTCGTGGAGAATAAAAAAGGAACTATTACACAATTATGTAGAATCAGCAGATGTTCCAATGAGAGATTTTTATCGTGAGGGTAATAAAATATCAGAAATGTCGAAGGCACCATCGTTGAGTGATCCAATAACTAGATATAAGACAGTATATCTCAATGGACCTGGTGGATGCGGCAAAACAACTCGAACGATTAATGTTTTTAGAAATTCAGATATAATCGTGCTGACACCCACACATAGACTTGCACGTGAGATGAAACAGCGGCAAGTACAATCGTGTACGTATCATAGTTTCTTTCGGTGGCGCGGAGATACATGGACTCCTGAACGGATGGGAGAAAAATATATACCTAAAATAATTATTTGGGATGAGATATGTACGGTGTCATTGGATACATTAAAAACGTTTCTTGATTGGTTGTTGACGAAAAATACCGCCATAATAATGTGTGGCGATCATGGTCAACCGCCGCCCTTTGTTGGACCATCTCCACATGATTGGTTAAAAAATTTCGTTGATTATTACGAAGAAATAGATGATGATCATAGAGCTCTTGATGCAAATTTGAAGGAGTTTAAAAAATTAATCAGATTACAATCAAACAAAATTCAGTGTGAAATAATACGTGGAGTGATCTCAGAGACATCAATGAGTGATTTTTTGAAATTATGGAGACCCACCGATTTGATCGTAGCAAGTAGAAAAATAATCAGAGACGCTTTACAACAGCAGTTATTTCAACTACATAAAGAAAAATATTCAGAATTACCCGTACCGTTGTGTTATAGACCATCAGATACACGAAAACAGAATATTAATGTTGATATTCCAGGACAGACTGAGAATCAAAATCTCGTATTAAATGATATTGTCGCCGTTGATATCAGTGTGGTCGAAGATGCAATACACGCTGACAAATCTCCATGGGTGTTGGGATACGCTATGACAATCCACTCGTCTCAGGGATTAACTATTTCTGACACACGAGTCTGGATTGTAGACGATCGCATCGAATGGTCAAATTTAGTTTATTTGGCGGTATCGAGGGTCAGAAATATATCTCAATTACGTAGAATTATAATTCCTGAAATCGTTGATAAATTTAACATCATCGATGATGATATAATAAGAAAAAAATTAATCGGATACAAACAATCTGATAAAAAAATAAACGTGACTTTGCTCTTGATGTTGAATTTATTATTGAGTTAAAACAGCAGCAGAATAATCATTGCACCAGTTGTAATTGTATAATGTTATGGCGGTATTCGAGTAATGATTCAAGACAATTTACCGTAGATAGAAAAGATAATAGTCGCGGTCATACACGAGAAAATACCATGTTAACCTGTCTTGAGTGTAATCGACGTAGAGGCGCTAGTTAAGTGATCGAAATCACCGGAGTGATTTTGGTGGTAGTTGTGTATCCGCGGAAATTATTTGTAGTTGTTCACGTGTAAATCCACGCTGAGGAGCGGCCAAATCTAATCTGTAGATTGCAGGTCTGGAAACGCCTGCGTTTCTCCCAGTGGATCTTGTCACGGTAGATATTTTGTGTGTGGTAACACTCCAAATAGGATCGGTCGCTCTCGCTTTACCACCTTTAAGTTCACCAGGCTCATATAAATATCTGACTGTGACATCACCTAATATTTTTTGTTTTCCAGCATCTTTTCGTTGTGTTGGTATATTTTTTTTTTTGTGACCGCGCTAATGGGTTTCATGTTGGTTGTTCGTGTGATCTCATTATTTAATGCAGCTATCACGCCTGGTAATCTTGCAACTCATTCGCGAGATCTTTTATCCTGAATAAATTCCCTCGCGTATTGATATCCAAATAACCGCTCAGCAAGTGTTCGATTAAATCGCTCAACAATTGCTTGATCACGATGAATTGCAGTATGACCTCGTCGTATTTTGGTATTATGTTGTTTCATCAACGATGATACTGGACCAAGAAATTCCTTACCAGGATCAACCTGTAGTAGCTGTGGCCATCGTAGACCACTTTGTGGTCCACCACCTCGTTGATAAATTCGTTCAAACGCATCGGCTACTTCAGATGATGTTTTCACTGATAGCGGCTCTGCTTCTTTATATCTACTTGCAACATCAACTACGGTTAGCGCGTACTTGTACGTTTTTCCACGCACAGTATCATGCGGTAAAAACAGAATATCAGCTTGATGAACTTCATTAGGAACACTGACATCGAAATACGCGTACTGAATTTGTTTAGGACGTGGTAGATAAATTTGCCATATTGCTTGTTTAGATAACCACGTTTTAGCAGTAGAATGTTTAACCGCCGCTGCATCAGCGAGTTTACCAATTGCTGCTTTGCCTCTCCAGTATCCTCTCGGTGAATAATAAATTGATTCCATTATTAATTACCAGCCCCAATCGCTAATTTACCTTTCATCGAGGATCTTACTAACCAATTAGCTAATGATTCTCTAATATTTTTATTTTTTATAGAATTTAATGAATGAATTAATTTTACATCTGCAATATGCCTATCTTGTAGATTTTGACTTTTATAAGCTACATCATGAGCATGACAAGCTCGATCAATAGCGTTTATTGGTTCCTCGCCTGGTTTTGGTTGATCCTGATTATCGAGCCTGATATCGAGTCGAGTACCAGGACCGCAATAATTATATCCTGGTAGATGTTTTTCTCCACTGTATTTAGCCCATGGAGCACCTGGAAACTTTGACATCAAATTAGGAATATCACCACCGCGCCTATTAGGTAAAAACGAAAATTTCTTTCTACCGCATATAGAACATTTTCCACCGTACGCTATTTTTTTATTTTTTGTTATAACTGTGGCTAAATCAGTAGTTGGAGTTTTAACTCTACAGCGTAAACAATATAAATTCATGTTATAATATATATGGATATAATTGATTTCTCAGCAACTCGGCAACGAGAGCCAGTTAAGCATCATCCTGCGCTACCGAACTCCATCAGAATGATTATCATAGGACCATCTGGATCGGGTAAGACGCAATTATTACTTAATCTGATAATGAGATGGTTGAAATGGGATAAATTATATTTAGTAGCACCATCCGTTGATGATCAGCGATGGTATGATGTACTTAAAGATTTCAATGAACACGCGCGATTACTGGATGAAGATAATGATGTTATAGAGTTTATAACCGATATTGATGAAGCACCATCCGTAGATTCCATAGACGGATTTATTAATAATTTAGTTGTATACGACGATGTGATGCTAGATAAACAATCAAATCCAGCCAGAATATTTTCCCGAGGGAGACACAAAAATACAGACGTGATCTATGTTACTCAACGATATACACAAATTCCGAAGGTGATCAGAGACAACTGCAACATTTTAGTTGTGTTTAATGGCGTAGACACACACACGTTGCGAAATATTCATCAAACTTGGTGTGGTGGTGACATGGATATAATTAAATTCAAAAATTTCTTCTCACGAGCGCAAGCTACTCCGCATGGATTTATAACAATAAATTTACATGATCCAAGAACAAGATATCGTGTGGGTATTGATAAAATATTTGGGTAACAGGGGTGATGATAAAATTAAATTTAATTAAACAGATATCATTAATATAATGAACAACTGTGCGTGGCTACGTCAAGGAACAACAGATAAATGCAACAAAAGGTGCCGTGGAGAATATTGCAAGAAACATAATTATCTTATAAAGAAAAACCTTCATGCTGGTCCATGAAGTTGTGTTGGATGTAACAACGGCGTTAGAGGATTATATCAGATTTGTAAAAATTGCGGTGGAGATCGATATCGAAGTTTGATGAATTATTACAGAAAAAGAAAAAACATAAATCCAAAAATAGAAAAACCACCATCAGAACTTGAATATTACTTGAAACATAGAACAAATTCCGAAGATTCAGATGAAGATGAAACAGATGAGGAGAAAGGACAGCGAGAACGCGTTGAAAAATATTCATCAAACTTGGTATGGTGGTAAATTAATAGCAGCAGAGAGGGTACCTACCAACGTTGGTCGTCAAAAAAATAAACAAGAAATAAATAAACACGTAGAGTACTTTATTTTTTCAGATACTATTTCGAACTGAGGTTTTATTAGTACAATCGTCCATTACAGAAATAAAACATCTCAAGGAAAAGTTCATTTGTAAAATCTTGACCTTTCTACGAGATGATTTATTTGTTTGTTTTATTTGTTTTGTCGGAATTCTATGGTCTGTTCACCCTCTCTGCTGCTCCGCCAATACCACCTATTCGCCCTCAATAAGTATATGCACAAAACGGCATATAACGAGTCTAGTAATTTCTTAGACTGATCCCCTGTCTTATTCATACATAATATGGGTGTTGGATCGTATTTAACATAAGGGCCTGGACGTAGGCTAATAATTTATATCGTTATTTGGAAACAATCTTCTTTATTCTCAACGTACTCAGATAAACCTATATATTGACCCTGTTGACAAGTTTTGGGTAATTTCTTAGAAGAATTAAGTTAGTTCCCATTGGCTGCATTAAGTCAGATGAGATTGTACAAGAATTAAGTTCTTTCCCATTGGCTAGTTTCGGTCAGGTGGGTTATTTTACCATGAGGGATATTTGCAATGAGTAGGTAGCACGGACGTCATTTCAATTTTTCGGGGTGGGGTGGGGTGGAGCAAAACTTGATGGGGGGGGGGGACTTGACGGGCTTGCAAATATCCCCCCCCAAAAAAAAAAAAAAAAAAATACGTCCCTGGTAGGTAGCAGTAGTAAAGTGCATTTGCAACCCTTTCGCTTGTATACAAGTGCGTTTAGCATGACAATTGTTGTCTTATTACGTATGTTTTTGTTGTAACTTCAGTTATTGGACGTATTTAATGATATGCTTAGATATTATTTGAGAGGGAGCATTTATTTGGCTTATTTATTGGAATCGCTCATTTGACTAGAATATTATTCACGGACTGTTGTAAATTATTTTTTAAAAAAAGGAGTTATGGACAATGCCACTGATATGTACATTCGAAGATTTGAAATTCATTCGGAACATTCCATTCTTTTGGTTTTTAATAGATCTTTAAGCTCACTTACATTTTGATTTTATCACTTTGATAATTTAATCAAGTTGTACAAAATTTGATGGTTTCGTGTCTTTCTGTTACTTAGTTTAAGACCATATAGTCGTAACACCACAAAAACAGAAGGGTCAGGTATGGGATATATTTCTTGCTATTTCGGAAAATTATTTATGCTGATTTAAACCTATTTATGGTCTATTTATGGTTGTATATTCCCGTTAGTTCTTTTAATGTATGTTCAACATCCATGTATAAAATATGGAGACAAAACGATCTTTGTATGTCGCACTGCAACTTCTCTAAGCAAATAAAAAACAGATATGTCTTCCTCCTACACTGTATTTGAGTAATGCAAATATTGTTATACTTTGATCTTCCTTTGGGGTTCCTTCTAATACTCTGCAAATGAGGACCACTCAGGTGGCCTAAGTGGTTAGAGCATCCGCCTCGTATGTAGGAGGTAGAGGATTCGAGCCCCTGCCAAGTCACACCAAAGATTCGTAGATATGGTACTAGCAGCTGCCTTGCCTGGCGCACAGCATTAAGAGGTTGGTGTTAGGACTGGTCGGCCTGGTGTCACGATAATGTGACTGGGTGTGACATGATGTTACATGTATGCGTCATGATACCCCAGTGCTAGACATCACTATATCACTATAAATTACAGCCATTGTAGCGACCTGACTGAAAATGTATTAGTGCTACGCTAAAATTCCAAATCTCTCTCTCTCTCTCTCTCTCTCTCTCTCTCTCTCCAAATGGGGATGGGGACTGGTGTGGGGTGTATATTGTCACTTATTTCTCTAAAACTTGTATTCATTCATTGTTCAATTACTATTTTGTTTTGTTGGGTGGAGGGGCTTAGTTTCCTTGCTTCCTTTCTCATACTTTACGCTGCGAGTAGATACAGATCATTTCACTTTTGCTTAAGGGGAGATGCGTCAAATGCAGATCAGATCATTATCCAGCAAAGGAGCTGGGGGATTCCCTACAACGAATATCAAACGTAGCCTTTATTAGAGCGGGTGTTAATTGTTGTTGTTATTTTGTAACCCTTCCATGTATTTTTTTTTTAATAGAGGTAATACATTAGCATATTCACATCTTCCCTTCACCTGTTTGTTCCAGTGACACATGCAGTAATTAGTGGTCGCTTAGTGATTAGTTTTCTTCTGGCTTTTGTGGTTCCTTCCATCTGTAGAAACGACTGATACTAATAAATGTACTTTCTTCACAATCAACAGGTAGCATATCAAGTTTGATGTGTGGAAAAAATGAGAGTCATTATTTATATTGCTGACTAAATTATATGATAAATTGTACTTTAGATTCATCCACCATTGTGATTTTTATAACTTGTAACAAGGGGAAACAAATCAGTCAAGCATGTAATCTGTAGGCAAAAGACATGATGTCATAGGTTCTTGTCAAAGAAACATACTAAGCGATAGGTATATACAGATTAATAACTTCAGTTCCACAAAAGATAAATGCAGGAAAAATTTATATTAGTCAGAACTTAACCATGTGATCATAACTACCATCTACTAACTTCTAGAAAAAGAGTAACTTGCAAAGTAACAAACGTAAACACTGGACTGAAACGCTTACACACTGCATGCCTTTACAACCAAATAAAAACGGTGGGTTTATATTTTATTTACAAAAATGAATAAATTGATCTGACAGAATCAAATGACACATCTTTGCTGGGTTTTTTTTCTGAATATACATAATTCTTTCTCGGACTAGATTTAAAAGTGGAAAGTTGGGAAACTCAAAATCTGCCAAGAACTTTGGGGCTACAGCATTTTCAGTGTGTCTCGTTACAAATGAATTTAAAACTATAGGTAAATAGACATAGGAATTCGGAGATTGGGGCTTCAAAGACGAACATTATAACAGCTGGATTCACAACCGTACAGTATAAGACATCACCCTTGATAGTTACAATGTGGGGGTAGGTGGAGGAGATCATCTACACCCCCATCGTAACTGTCAGTGTCGATGCCTTGTACTGTTTGCCTATTTCACCCCCATATCTATAACTACTTATCGATAACCTAATTTCATTAGTAAGTAGACCATGCAGGTAGGCTAAACTGTTAATCAACGCGAAAATAACAACTTGAAGAAGCGGAAATTGGTTACGAACAAGTCTGGACAATAACGATTCGGCCAAGTGACAATGAACGCATGAGAGCATCAAATCCAAGTGTCATTTGTATGTCAAACAAAACAACACATCCTTTGCTTTGGACATGGAACTTCTACTCAGATCACTCGTGCCAATTTAGATAAAAGATTAAGACCATGCTGTGGAATGTTCTAAGCATTAGATCCCCTACCATTGATAGCATTATTTTGTTTGATGTTGACGTAGCTATTACATTGCAGATGGAGAATGCCCTGTCCTATAAATAGCTACGTAGCATACGCCCTCAACAAGAATTCATACGCTTAAACAATGCTCTAAAACTGATAGGAAATATCTTCAAAATAAAACAAAATAACGAATAAAATATTTAAGTATTGCAATTATAAGCGTTCTGAGTTTATCATGGTATAAACTGGCAGTTGCCGACTTACACAGCTTACATAGCGGGCCTTATTTAAGTTGTGTGATTCGGCAGATGACAGTTTATACCAAGATAAACGGAAAAGAAAAAATACAAACATTTAACTCATTAATAGAGTTAAATCATAAATCCATTTCAAATACTTTACTAAAAAATAACCTGATACAATTATAACTAGTGCCTCTCAGAGAAACAGTATAACTGAATCCATACACAAATATTGCAATCTATTAAATAAACGGACCAAACAAATGAGCTCTCGATGGCATGATTTCGTTCAAAATATTCTAACCCCATGAACTCGATCATGTGTGTGTGTGTGTGTGTGTGTGTGTGTGTGTTCTGGAATGACTGGTTATTGAATACAATTAATTAATAGATGTTATCTGAAAAAATCAGACTTTTTACAATGGTTATGAGAGTAGAGTAGTTTAATATAATTAAATAATTTAAAATGTTGTTGCAAATGTTCGAACAGGATAGAAATATTACAGTTGTCATGTGCAGTATTCTATAGAAACCCGTTTCACTTACACTCAGGTTTAGAACTTCCAGAAGCCATAGTTCCGCAACGTTTGAAAGTGCAAGAACGTTTGTATATGTCGACTTTTATCTTTTCTCTGAAAGAGCAGGAACGTTTTCAGATGTGGGATTGTATCTTCCCTCTGTACAGTAGTACACAGTCACAGTCAGTGTAGTCATAATATATGTTACATCATTGATAAGGCCTATCATTGCACAAAGTGGTAGAAGGTTTGTTGATTACAGTTGTTATTGATCTTCACAGTCTTATTTATCATTTTACAAGGTTACAATTACGCTTATTCCTTTAAAGGTATTCACATAAATATTTACCAGTAAGTATATCTGTAGTTAATTTGATTGGATTATTGTGTCAAGTAGAAGAATCTCCACATTTATTTAAAAATAGAATCTTTCGATCATGTTTCATCGTGTCGTACAAGCATAGAAAACTAACAAATACGCCTGTGCCTGTTTCGGTACAAACCACAATGACTGATAACCCAAATGACAGTTGTTAACCTATTAAATCAATTTACTGAAAATTCTATCTAGTATGAAACACACATGCAATATTACCAGTTGGTTCGACAATCGACATTCCTTTTTTGAGTTCAAACAAACACATCCGAATTTCTATCTATCTATCTATATATATATATATATATATATATATATATATATATATATATATATATATGTGTGTGTGTGTGTGTGTGTGTGTGTGTGTGTGTGTGTGTGTTTATCGATATAAACCTACGGTCATATATCCCTATGTGAATAATCCTAGTTATAAAAATGTAGCACCGACTGCACTTTTGGAGCATATCTTAAGCATTTTGCCAGTGTTCAGTTGCTGCATTTTGATTGTCTTTTACTTTTTTATTTTGATTTTTCAACTTGATTTGTACAAGTGTGCTTTGTATATGTACGCGTGTGTGTGTACACTCAAACTGAAATACTATCCGTACCGGGCAACATTTTCAACCATAGTTGGTACATTTTTTTTTCTTCAGATTAAATGACAAATAAATAGACTGATTGATTGCCAGCCTAAAATCGGGTATACATTATATTCATCCTCGAACTCGATCTCTTCAGTAACAAAAACACAAGTGAGTTGCGTGTCTTGCACAGGGGTTCGTATCGTTGCTTACGTCTTACTTGTCTTACATGTAATAATAATAATAATAATATAGTACATGTATGATTGTAAGCAACGATACAAGCCCCTGTCATGCCTTCTTGCATCGAATGTACTCTCTGTCCCTCCATCTCTTTCTCTCATAAAAATCATATAAAAATGACTGCAATTTGTGATCACTGATCGATTAATGGAATAAATTTTATGAAATAGGTAATAAAATAAGGTATAATATAAACTTTCCCCCGCCGAGGAATATACACAAAACTGCTTTGGTCACTGATGTTCTGAATATTTGATTTTTGATGTTATTTGTTACTGTACAAAGGTTAGGCTCGGTTTTGATGTTTATTTATGGTAAAGAAAAACACAGATTGTTCTTTTGACATGCAAGTCAGTGTTAAACACAAGCATAAGCATAACTTTTTTAATGAAAACTAAAATACGTAACAAAGGCAATCAACCGTACTTAACGTAAATATACAAATCAATTAAACAATGATGCAAACCAAAAGGACAGATTTATGCATAGTATCATTGCCTATTGCTCATACTGTGTGAAAATACAGAAAATTAGATGCATCTATTGTTGGCAGTCAGTTTCATAGGGTCATAGGGGTTTGTTACCCATGCTAGTTATACTCCACTAAAATTGGATCCATGACAGGAGACAACCATTGCCTTTTTAATAGCCGATTCTCTTTATTAAAAATTATCCTGGATAAGAATTAAATACGTAATTTTGGGAAGAGAAAGAGGCCACTTTTGTATATTTGAGTGTCATAGGAGTCTGATTGGTAGGCCAAAATCGGCCCCAGTAACGGTCTTAGCAAACGCGGGACCCGATTTGGATTGTTTTGGAGGGGTGCCCTGGATTTATGCGCGTGACCCCCTGCAAGCACGGCATTCGGAAATAAATTTTGAAACGAGTATTATACGATATTGAACTTCAATTTTTCCTCGATCGCTTTAAAATTACTTTCTCTCTATGCATATATTCTTTAAAAATTACTACTTGCGGAGCTCCTGTGAGCATGGGCCCCGATTGGGCCAGATCAGTCTAATTGGCCTATGGCCGGGCTGATCGGACCTTATCGAACCCTGACATTCCATTTTAGGAGTGATTTGCTCTACGTTCATTGATATTAAAATACTGCTGTACGTTTGTTATCACAGAAGTGGTTAACAATAAAACAACTACTACAACTACCGGTAGAACCAAATCAACATGTTTCAACAAACACTTCCTCATCTGTAACCACAAGTGTCGCATTATTGATAAAACCTTAAATATTAAGGACAGGTCATTAACAAATTATTTTAGTTATTCGTATTGAAATGATAAAAAAAGATTAAGTAAAATTCATTTTGAGAGTTAAAAATGGTTGAACAGAAGGACGATATACGATTAAGGCCGATTGTGACTCCTACATTGGCGATAAATTAACGTGTCAAATTTAATCTTATTTCCACACCTTTTGAAGTCCTGATAAATATGCAGATTTTATACAGTGTTATTATATTTAACTTGTATTATTTGCTAGCTTTTTTTTTTCTTACTGGTTATAAGTTATGTATGATTGAATTTTGGACTCGACCTTGTGTATAAAAATAAGGTACTATGGACACTTTTTCACACAAATAACGCCGAGTTAATATTTCACTATGATAATGGGTTAAATATTAGAATCATTATCAATAGATGTCGACATATTTATTTAGGTCTGGGTCTATGATATTGAAATTCCGCCATAAGAATACAGAACATACCTGAAGTTTACATTCTTTATTAGAATTTTAGTAACAGATTTTGTCTAATTGAAAACAACATTCTAGAATGGAAAATTCTGTTAAGTCAGAGTATTTCCGTAAAATGGTAATTGCAACCTAGGTCATGTAGAGGGGTATATAATCTTGTTTACTTGAGAAATTAATCATTCATGCGATAACACATGAAGCAGAAATAATTTATATTGTTGTGTTCAGTATTTTCCTTTGGGTGAAATTATTTATTCCAATTATTAGTCACTAGCAATACAACATGCACAGAATACTAATCATGGACAGGAACATTACGTTGGAATTATAGTGAATTCAGACATGGACACATTGGATTATGTTATTGTGATTCGTCAGTTGAGTGTTGACACATCTCCACATCACAGGCAACTACAGGCATATCACCATATTCAGTGTTGGGTCTTATTTCGAACGACATTACAATTTAGTTTGAACTGTATTCAGTAGGACTGGTGATATACCATTTTGGACTATTTGGGATTTAATGTAATTTGTTGTTTGTTTTTTTAAAGAAAGATTTACTTTTGTATTCTAAGGAAATAAATTATTTGTTGAATTTTACTAATCTTCTTGGTTTTTACTCTTTTTCATTATTTAGTTTAAGACCATAGTGTCACAATACCTTATTCGTGTTTGCTCTCATCTCTAAAAAAGACAAATGAAGACTAGCTGCATTTTAGATCATCCGTTATATATTCATTGCTACATAGACATACATAACACTATCACCATAATGGCATTTATTTCGGGGGGGTGGGGGGGAATTTGGGGCGATGTTTTCTTTCTTTTCTTGTTGTCTTTTTTTGGGGAGGGAGGCGGGGTTGGAGATTGTTTTTGTTGACATATGTGACATTCCCACATGGATTGCAATTAGTATGGCATATTGTAATATTTTTTTTCTGTTACTCGTCGCGTTTTTAGCACAAAACAAACCAAAAATTGTAACATTAATATTTAGATGAAAGTAGATAAATATGAATGAGGATCATAAAGATCAGATGCACGGCAGCGAAAAAAACAAGAAACATCCGTTTATGTCTTTTATACTAAACTAATAAGAAAATATGAATGATGGTAACATATAAAAATCATCGTGAATTGTTTCATTACTTGATTGTTTCAAATTGCATGTATTATCAGTATTCTACCCTCCGTCATTATGTACTGAAAGAATCCTTGTCCCTTCTAAGAATGGTCCCAGGTTGACATTGCCAGGGTGGGAGGGGAGACACGAGCTCCACTCCTGCAGAAATGATCCATAAGGCTTGAGTCTCTGATCACCTCTGTCAATTAAAATCCAGCTCCTGGCCTTCGCGACTACATTAGCTTCGACGTACGGCGGACCATGTTTCCACTAACAGGAAAAGAGGTGAAGGCGGGCCACTGGTGCCTTAAAACCAGTTGCTTCAGGTAGATTTGACTCATAAACCTTGGATGGTGGCTCATGTAGGAGAAGGAAAACTCTGCAAACCTCTGCTGCCTTGCTGCTATACTCACTCACGGGAAAAGCTCAGGGAGTAAACTCCGACAGAAAATCCGGAGACGGAGTCCATAAAGCGGTCTGAGATTGACTTCAACGTCATTCTGGCAACTCCTGTGACACCGTTGGTACCAAGCTGAATAGGCATTCGTCTTTCCCTTGGGTCCATCAGTTGCGTGGACAGGGGGTGATGGTTCTGCTACATGGGCAACAGCTGATTCCACATACCACTCTGCCCAGGCTTCATGGCATCACTTGAGAAGACACCCAGTTTCATAGTAAAGCGTCGGCACAACACGGGAAGTAGCAGTTTAAGGGTTCTAAGTAAAAGCTCGATTGGCTTGAAGCTTGGCGTCAGGGGCCTCTGACGTTGTGAGAGATCACCATGTATCACTTGACAGCTACCACCTCCCTCAAGCTGGGCAGCCCTCAGTCAGTAAGGTGCTGCCCGCCATTGGAGAACCATCTTGACAAGTGGCCTACAAACTCCGCACCAGGCAAGACTCAAATAAGGAATAAGAAGACTCCAGCTCTTCGCTTTGCAAGATGGAACATCAGGACCATGTGTTCTGGATTGACCGCTGACCTACGGCTAATCGACAACGCACAGAAGACTGTCGTCACTGACAGAGAACTCTCCCGGCTGAGCATCGACATTGCCTCCCTCCAGGAGACCCGACTGGCTGACAGCGGCACCGCGGATGAACCTAGGCAGCACGGTGTCGGCTTTGCTGTAAAGAATACACTAATCGCGTTCATTGAACCTCCAATATCATGTACTGAGAGAATCCTTGCCCTCTGGTTGTCAACTTCCTCAGGCCCAGTCAGCATCGTCAGCGTGTACGCCCCAACCCTCTGCTCCTCCCAGGAGGATAAAGATAATTTTTATGAGGCAATAGATCAGGCATTATCCAGTATCCCCAACACTGAAGGCCTCTTCCTACTAAGAGACTTCGATGCTAGGGTGGGAACTGACCACGAGACCTGGTGCACCTGTCTCGGCTCTCATGGAAGGGGCCAGATGAACGAGAAGGGTCAGTGACTGCTTGAGATTTGCTGCTCCCACAACCTATTTGTGGACACTTTCTTCAAATGCAAGGAGATCCACCAGGTGTCATGCATATACCCAAATTCACGCCACTGGCACCAGCTAGACCTCGTCGTCACCAGGCGTGCGAACTGGCTAGTGTCCCCCTCACCCGCAGCTACCACAGTGCTGACTGAAACACTGGCCATTCCCTCGGGGCCAGCAAGGTGCGACTAATATTCAAGAATCTGCACCACGCCAAGAAAAAGGGTCCCCCACGCATCAACACCTGTTGTACAAGCAACCCAGAGAAAACACAGCAGTTGATCTGCAAACTGCAGGAAGCTCTCACCAAAGCAACACCTGATGACACCATCGACTCCAAATGATCCCACCTCCCTGACTGTGTACAATTCAGCCATCACTGCCTACGGGAAGAAGGAGCGAACAAAATGTTGACTAGTATAAGGCCAACTTGGTGGAGATGGAGCCCGTAACTAAGCCAATGAGGAAAGCCCTCCTGGCATACAAGGCTGCAAAGGGCCCCAGAACACTACAAGCCCTCAGGACTGCCAGGAACAACGCTCAACAGATCGACTGATGCTCCGCCAAAACCTACTTGCTGAAATAGTATACAAACAGCTGACAACACCGGGGATGCAATAGGAATGTATGACATTATCAAGAAGGCGACAGGCCCCCTACCTCTTACACCGCCCCCCTCAAATCCAAGATGGGCAAAGTCATCCCAGACCTGGGGAAACAACTGCAGCGAGGAATTGAGCATTATCTCTAGTTGTATACAGCCCAAATTATTGTGACCGACACTGCCCTGGACGCTGTCCCAAATATGCCAGTCATGGAGTAACTAGACACAACGCCCACCCTGGAAAAGCTCGAAAAAGCCATCAGTTGCCTTAAGTCCTCAATAGTGGGAAATCAGCATTGATCCAGCCCCTGCACATACTCCTCTGCTCTGCTGGAAACAGGGAAACATATCCCAGGACATGCGTGACACCAACAAAGGAGACTGTAGCGGCTGAAATAACTAACGGAGCATCTCTCTCCTCAGCATCATCAGAAAGGCTTTCGCCTGTTTTGCCTTGGCGTGCTTGCTTTTCTCTCAATTTTGTATCTATCCATCTTCCTCTTGGTCCATCTGTATTAAATGTTTTATATGAAAATTTTTGTTTTAGTAAGATTTTAAGGAAAAATGAAATTCAGTTTATAAGCTTTGTTATACATTGCATCCAATGTATTTACCCATTATTTACTCTTCTGAGGCCACACAGCAGCCATTGCTAGAAGACACCATTTTACTTGTAGGAAATATATAGTCTTGAAATACATGCCACTCTCAATTACCTTGCTGTGGTTTAGTAGTGATTGCTTTTATATAAATTGATATTTTGTAATTTTGCTGATGATATTCCAAAACTCATATGATCATAATACGATAGCATACTTGCAGAAATGTTTGGGGTTTTTTATTTGAAAAATTAAAAAGAGAAAAATAAAAATATAATTTCATGAACCATGTCTGGATAACATGAAATTAAATTCAATACTGCTTAAGTTTTTCTCACCTTTCTAATACTATAATATTAAATCAAAAAGTTCACTAGGTAGAATAATGTCACAGTATGTTCAATGATGAAACATTTTTATTAGCATGTATATTCCCATGAGATTTTTGGCATCATTATCATTCCGATATAAAGCACAAATTGGAATCTTCATTTTCAATACACTGAATTTTATGATTGCATTTAACAATTGTTAAAGAAATATGAGGTTGTCTCATGCAGATGCAAAATATTTGGTTCTAATGATGACGATTGATTTAAGATATAAGGACATTTTTGTATATTGGATGCAGCATAACACATTAAGCTGATGTAGACTAATCAATGTTCAGCCAACAAAGGAACTATAATCTAAGTTGGAAAGTACTATGGTTTATGAGAAAAAATAGTCGTACCAACTTCAGTCTTATCAGTAAGTGGTCTTGTTTATTGGATGTTCAAGGTAGTCTCTATTCAGTGGTGGGAAGACGGTTCGAAACACCTGGTGTAATGTCTTTTAGTGGAGAGCAGTTGTTCTGCAGTGGTGCCCTTGCATTGCTATAGATAACAGTCAAATACGTACGTTGCCAACATCCCTCCTCCCACCACCTTATTCAATATCAGTTTTGCGATGAATTGTCCGATTATATTAAGGTGAAGATGACATACAATGAAATGTTCAGCTGGAAAATTAAGCAATTAATGACAGCCAACCACCTTTGCATGGCAGCTGGTGACAATGGCTCCCTCTCAATTTGTAACCCTTTTAGTTGTCTTCTGTCTCTATTGATATGCCCAGAGACAATGTTAATGCAGTAATTTTTTTAAAAAAAGGCTTTTTTTAATTAATAAGCCCAAATTTATTTATAATCTAGAAATCACTGCTAAAGTGATTTAGAAATGCCTATTAGTATATGGCTAAAACGTCTGTAAAGCAAACCTTTAACCAAACATTTATTATTGCCTTGGAGCTAAATGTATAAGTAAAACACCCAGCTGTTTTACTTATACATTCTGCTGTGGTGCCCCTGCATTGCTATATATAACAGTTTTAATGACACTTACCAACCTCCCTCCTACCAACACCCTCTTAAATATTGCTTTTGCAACGAATTGCCCCATTATACTAAGGTGAAGATGACATACAATGAAATTTTCAACTGTAAAATTAAAAAAATAATGACATCTGCCCCTCCCCCATTGCCTGGCAGCTGGGGATAATTGCTCCCTCCCAATTTGCAACCCCTTTTGCAGTTCACTGTCTCTATTGATATGCCCAGAGAAAATTTTAATGCTGCAGTAATTTGTAAAAACAAAGTTTTCATTATTAAGAAACCCAAATTTATTTATAGTCTAAAAATCACTGCTGAAGTTATTAAGAAATAGTCCTAGTTGTCGATGGCTACAACTTCTGTATAGCAAATGCTTAGCCAAACATATATTATTGCCTTGGAGTTGAATGTATAATTAAAACAGCCAACTTTTGGCTGCCATATAATTACTTGAGATCTGATATCTGTTTTGAAGCCATATCCAGTGAGTATGACCATTTGCACTGCAGGCATTAGCCAAATTAGCCAAGCATAAATTTAGCCAAAACAGATTTCAGTGACTATGAGCCATACATGTAACTTATGTAAATGGACATTACAATGGCTAGCCAAATTTGGGTTTCTCAGAGACATACTTGTCTGTTATAAAAAGGAGACATTTCAGAAAATAGGCAAATCTGGGTTAAGCATAAATTTATCCAAAATTGGCTTCTGCCTAAAGGTCATACCTGTACATTATTGAAAGAGATGACAAAATGGATAGCGAAATTTAGGCATAGGGAAAGACACCCAAGATTTATACTTGTTTAAGATGAGACTTTCTAACTTTATTCTGGCATTGGGTAAGACACACTAGTCTAACACTTCGACAAAATGAAACATCATAACCCTATTCTTGTACAGGGTAAGTGACCCTAGTCTAACACTTCGACAAAATGAGACATCATAACCTTATTATGGTTAGGTGTTTGTTTACAGCCCGAGGGAAAGCAAGACTGTGGACACGGATAACGGAATCAGGAATGATACTGCAAAGCGAGCGTGTTTCGAGTTCGGCCCCAGGGAAGAAATAATAACATACACCATTATTGTTGTTGCAGGCCACTTTTAGTGACGAGTATAGATTATCTATAGAAATAAACATGAAAGTTACTGCTCAAGCTCAAGTGCTTGAAATTTGGGGCTCAGACCGCCACACAATATAAATAAAAAACACAAAATATCAATAATGAAATAATAATGAAATACACAATGCGAAAGAACTATCGACTATTGAGCCAGAAGATTATATTAATGGACAGTAACAAAATTCGTTCTTGTTCATGAAGTGTGATCCATAAAATTCTCCGCATCTCTTTATGTACATACTTATACACACAATTACACAAACATATAATATCTATACGTACATATACCTACATACATATGTACAAAACACCTATATGCAACATCATAAAAATTGAATGCCTATACTCGAATAAATACACATAAATATATATGGGAGGTTGTGTAGGGGCGGCGGTGGGAGTTAAAACTTAAAATTCCACACCAAATATTTTCAGAATCTAGGATTACGTCTCTGCTCCTCTGCTGTTCAATTGAAAGTGACGCTAATTACCATTCAGTAACTGTGCGCAGTTGCAAGCCCTGACTAATGATTGGCCAGTGAAACCCATGTGACCACTTCGGAGCAATTCAATTGGCCCTTCCGGGCTATGTTCACTGTCATAATAGAGAAAGGTAAAAAGTAGACCCAACCTCCTCACACCACCCATAAATGTACTTACGCAGGCGTAAGTAGTTTTCTGGTATAGGGTAAGTGACCCTAGTCTAACACTTCGACAAAATGAGACATCATAACCTTATTCTGGTACAGGGTAAGACACTTTTTAACCTTATTCTGATATAGGGTAAGATAAAACTAGTCTTATAATTGTACAAAATGAGATATTCTAACCTTAAATTATTCTGGCATACGGTATGTCACCCTAGTGTTGAACAAGATGAGACTTTCTAACCTTGATCTGGTATAGAGGACAAAGTCAAGGCATTACCCTTATTCAAGATGAGAGCTTTTAGGCTCATATATGTATAGGTTAAGGAAACCTTGTGTTATAGGTATATAATACAAGGTTTTCTAATCTTATTCCAATAAATGGTAAGACACTTTATGTCATTTAATTATTATAATTATATACATAAAAGGAATTACATATGCAGTATGTGACATAGATATTCAATATTATTCACTGGTAATGGTGGTGGTTTGTGGGGTAAGTAGGTTTGAGTTAAGCATCACATCCACTTAGCGGTGTGTATGCTAGAATCACAAACACGTTAAGTAAATTATATATTTTTGGCACTTTCATGGTAGTTTCTGCTTACACTCAAATATCAAGGGAAATTCTGATAATTTTAGAACACAGATCAAATACCTACAAATTTGTTCTGCTTACACTTAAGTATCGAGGGAAATTCTAATGTTTTTAGAACATAGACCAAATACTTACAACCTTTTTTCTGCTTATACTCAGATATCAAAGGAAATTTCGATGTTTTTAGAACACAGACCAAATACCTACAAATTTTTCTGCTTGCACTCAAGTATCAAGGAAAATTCTGATGTTTTTAAAACACAGACCAAATACCTACAAATATTTTCTGCTTAACTCAAGTCTCAAGGGAAATTCTGATGTTTTTAGAATATAGACCAAATACCTACAACCTTATTTCTGCTTATACTCAAATATCAAAGGAAATTCTGATGTGTTTAAAACACAGACCAAATATCTACAAATATTTTCTGCTTAACTCAAGTCTCAAGGGAAATTTCGATGTTTTTAGAACACAGACCAATTACCTACAATTTATTTTTCTTCTTACACTCAAGTATCAAGGAAATTTTAGAACACACCAAATACCTGCAAATATGTTCTGCTTACACTCAAATATCAAGTGAAATTCTGATAATTTTAGAACACAGACGAAATACCTACAAATTTTACCTGCTTACACTCAAGTATCAAGGGAAGTTCTGATGTTTTTAGAACATAGACCAAATACCAACAACCTTTTTTCTGCTAATACTCAAATATCAAGGGAAATTCTAACGTTTATAGAACACAGACCAAATACCTACACATTATTTCTGCTTACACTCAAGTATCAAGGGAAATTCTGATATTTTTAGAACACAGACCAAATACAGAGATCTCGCTAGGATTTTAATACAAGGAGTACAGGACTCCAAGTTTGGTAAAAATAGGAGTCCTACCATCAAAAATTGCAGTCCCTTCTTTCCTACAGAATCAACACAGACGTGCGTGCATCTATTTTTAGATGGAGAGGTTTTCGTAATGTAATCGCTCATTTTAATATAACTTCATTATAACAGTCCATTGACAGGATTGCAAATTTATGGTTTATTTATTTGTCTACGTCCTTGAACCAATTTTAGGCACTGGTTAAATAGTATATGATTTGCTGTTTTTTCCCCGTATTTTCGCAAATACGTGTCAAGTCGGAAAACAGCTTAGACCTTAAAGTGCACCTGGCAAATTCCACAACATAGCATTGTCCTCTACGTTTCTGGCCTACATAAATTGCAGCTTAAAATTAAATCTTTAATAAAATAATACCTCGGCTTTGCTTTCAATGATTTGTATATTTTTGTGAAAATATTTGCCCGATGATGTACGAAAACAATCTAATAAACTGTTATATCCCAGACTTAGCGAAGTCCTACATTATTTCCCGTTAGGCCCACTGGTTCACTTACAGTTTCAAACTAATTTTATGACGAACGGGTGTACAAGAGGCAGTTAATATATATCCAAATCACCGATTCTGATCTTAAAAGACATGTTTGTATGATTTATCATCAAAGGATATCATGCTGGAAATTGATTTTTGCTAACTTACTCGAAAAAGGGTTAATGGTCAGTCAGCTAGCTTGTGAATAGGCAGGAGTTTGTTTGTCAACATAATTGATATCAAAACTTGGCCTAACTACTGGTCTATTGATTGATACATTTCGCTACAACACTAGAACTAACCGGGCTAAGGCGAGGGGCATTTTTTCTTAAAAGTATGGCCAGTCAATGTACCTCTTAAATAGCTCTTGTTCTTCCATCAGAGTGATACTGAATTTTGCCAGTCCAAGTAAGGATTTATTCCAAACACTAAGCTAGGCTTTACACATTTTCTTACACTTAGCTACTGTCCTATCTGAACTATCAATTCTAGCAGATTTAGCAGTCTTCTCAATCTCGTTTCAATCTTAGTAAGTTTGCCGTTTAATCCCAAAATACTTATCCAAATTTACGAATGCATTTTATCTAAGTCTCAACATGTCATGATTCTCGTGCACTGCTTATTCCGATACATTCGGAAATGAACACAGTAACGAAAGCTAAAGTTGTTTATTTCATGTACTTTTATTGATGACCACATGTACATCTCTGGGTCTTTCTGAGTCTGAATTCAATCACTGTAAATATCAGTACATTTTCCCACTAGGCCGTCAGTTAAAGCCTTTGAACTGGCCGCCCAGATATTGCATCATGTTCTTTTTGATGTACTCTTATAATGGCAACATGTATATACATCAAGGGGTCTTTCAGTCACTGAATTCTGTCATTGTAAATATCATCACAGCTAACTGATGAACACATTTTCCCACAAAGCAGGTGGCTGAAGCAGGACTGGCAAGTCTTTGAATTTTGCCGCACATCTATTACATGCGTACGGAGGACTCCCGCCTCAGTGATTTTCTGCGTCCCAGATAAAACAAATTGGCGTCCAAATACGCGTAATTAAGCGTTTCCGAGATCTCTGCAAATACCTACACATATTTTCTGCTTACACTCAAGTATCATGGGAAATTCTGACATTTTTAGAACACAGACCAAATACTACAAATTTTATCTGTTTGCACTAACGTATCAAGGTAAATTCTGATGCTTTTTTAACACAGACCAAATACCTAAAACTTTTATCTGCTACACTCAAGTATCAAGTGAAATTCTGATGTTTTTAGAACACAGACCAAATACCTACGAATTTTACCTGCTACACTCAAGTATCAAGTGAAATTCTGATGTTTTAAGACCATAGACGAAATACCTACAACCTTTTTTCTGCTTATACTCCAATATCAAAATAAATTCTGATTTCTTTAGAACACAAACCAAATACCTACAAATTCTTTTTTTGTCTACACTCAAGTATCAAGGGAAATTTTAGAACACATACCAAATACCTACAAATGTTTCTGCTTGCACTCAAGTATTAAGTGAAATTCTGATTGTTTTAGAACATAGACCAAATACCTACGAATTTTACCTGCTACACTCAAGTATCAAGTGAAATTCTGATGTTTTAAGACCATAGACCAAATACCTACAATTTTTTTCTGCTTATACTCAAAGAATCAAGTGAAATTCTGATATTTTTAGAACACAGACCAAATATAGAGTTCTCGCTAGGATTTTGAAACAAGGAGTACAGGACTCCAAGTTTGGTAAAAATAGGAGTCCCACCATCAAAAGTTGCAGTCCCTTTTTTCCTACAGAATCAACACAGACGTGCGTGCATCTATTTTTAGATGGAGAGGTTTTCGTAATGTAATCGCTCATTTTAATATAACTTCATTACAACAGTCCATTGACAGGATTGCAAATTTATGGTTTATTTATTTGTCTACGTCCTTGAACCAATTTTAGGCACTGGTTAAATAGTATATGATTTGCTGTTTTTTCCCCGTATTTTCGCAAATACGTGTCAAGTCGGAAAACAGCTTAGACCTTAAAGCGCATCTGGCGAATTCCACAACATAGCATTGTCCTCTACGTTTCTGGCCTACATAATTTGCAGTTTAAAGTTAAATTTTTAATAAAATAATACCTCGGCTTTGCTTTCAATGATTTGTATATTTTTGTGAAAACATTTGCCCGATGATGTATGAAAACAATCTAATAAACTGTTATATCCCAGACTTAGCGAAGTCCTACATTATTTCCCGTTAGGCCCACTGGTTCACTTACAGTTTCAAACTAATTTTATGACGAAAAGGTATACAAGAGGCAGTTAATATATATCCAAATCACCGATTCTGATCTTAAAAATCATGTTTGTATGTTTCAGCATCAAAGGATATCAAGCTGGAAATTGATAGTTGCTAACTTACTCGAAAAAGGGTTAATGCTGGGCAGCCGTCGCCGCCAAAATTACATTAATCAAATGATCTAGTATGAAATCAAATGATTTCATCTAGCAAATGAAACGATAAATCCAGATTCCAAACGATATGGTGTCACATGAAATGATTTAACGAACAAAACCGAAAGATGGATTTAGATTTCAAATGACGTGGTATTAAATGAAATGATGTGTGAAATGATTTAACCATCAAACGGAATGATGAATTCATATTCCAAATGATGTGTGATTTGAAATGATGTAACATGAAATGAAATGATTGAACCCCAAAAATGAAATAATAAATTCAGATTTCAAATGATATGGCTTTAAATGAAATGATCTGGTATTAAATAAAATGATTTAAAGAACGAAACGGAATGATGATATCTGCTTCCAAATGACATGCTATTAAATAAAATGATGTAGTCTAAAATGAAATGATTTAACTCAACAAATGAAATCATGATTTCAAATTCCAAATGATCTGGTATTTAAAAAAATGATTTAAAGAACAAAACGGATTGATAAAATCTGCTTTCAAATGACATATTGATAAATGAAATTTCGTAGTATGAAATGAAATGATTTAACTCAGCAAATAAAATGATGAATTCCAAATGATGTGGTATTAAATTAAGTGATTTAAAGAACAAAACGGATTGATGAAATCGGCTTCCAAATGACGTAATATTAAATGAAATTATGTAGTCTAGAATTAAATGATTTAACACTAAAAATGAAATGATGTATCCACATTCCAAATGATCTGGCATTACTTGAAATGGTCTGAAGAACAGAATGGAATGATCAGCTCATATTTCAAATGATGTGGTATTAAATGAAATGTATGAAAAGTAAATAGTCTGATCAAAATGTAAATCAGCTAGCGTAAATCCAAACAAACACGGGGGGGGGGGGGCGCTGTTAGCCAGACTTACAATCGACAGGCGTATTTACAGAATTCGTCTGAGATTTTTGCAGACGACATTTAACAGCTACAGTTAGTGTTTTTTCTCATTTGATATAAACAAGAACTATGTTTTCCAATCAGGATAAAGTAACTATCCACATTAATGAATGTATGTGTGTATTTTATTTTAAAATCTGCCTTGTACTGCACGAGGTTTCAAGACTTCGTCTCAACTAGATCTATCAGCTAAGGAGATTAAATCATCTTATTTGATTACTATTAGCTATCATGTTTAATGACCTAACGTAGCATACGCACTAAACCAACAATTTGTTGCCCGACACTTTTTGTATGAAAGCTTTTTCATTCACACACACACACACACCGTTATAGACATTATTTACATTGTATCCATTTCAAACGCCTGTGACGAAAGAAATGATCTGATGGTTCTTCTTTAACATCTATAGGTAGACGGTTCCAAATGATTGGACCCAAACTATTTTTTTTACAATTCCATTTCGGGCTTAGAAAGAAGAGTTTTAATTTTGCATAGAGCATAGCATCGATAGACCAGAAACTGTATTGACATTATTTTTCCATTTACTGAACATATCGTTTAGATAGTTTGGCCTCGAATCATTAGAAACTAAGTCTTTATACTTTGAACAAATTTCTTTTAGAGAAATTTCCACGTATGATGTTGCCACTCATATTTATACGTAATATTAATTTCATGTCATACGCTATCATTATTCTCATCTTGTTCTAAGTCATACTTGCTGTACATACCTTACATATTGATTGGAATGCATCTATCGCTCTCCTTTTCATAATATATTTTCTCAGTGTGCGCCTGCACCTGCCTCCAGTCATGTCAGAAAAATGCGGAGAAGTGCTTGTAGGTGTGTACAGCACCACAATAAAACAATATCAAGAGAATAAATTAAAAACACCAGCAGTACAAATATCATGTTCACCAATAATAACAATAATAAGAAGAAGAAGAAGAAGAAGAATTTACTTGACATAATAAATCGGTTGATGGTGCACAAAGTTAGCTTTTCTTAAACTTTACGGTTTCGCTTGTTTCTGTTACTTAGTTTAACACCACAGAGTTGTAACACTTCATATAGACCCAAACTTAAAGTATCAAGAGATGATAATTGTTGATACACGTTCCATGTTGATTTGTTTGATCTTTTTGAAGATGTGGACCGTTTGTCTTTCTAAGGGCTCATCACATACCACTTTACAAATATGGAAGTCCTTGTAATGTTGAAACATATATCGAAAGAAAGACAGCAATGGAATCAATTTCTTTTCTTCTTTCTGAATTATCCCAGTATCATGTCTCTACGATTCTTGTAAAATATTTTATGTTTTCACAATTTTTCAAGGAACTTTACAAAACCATATATTACCATGAAGGTTCCGTCTTCGATTTTATTAAAAATGTAGACGCACCAGAAATAATATGCAGATGGAAACTGGAATGGAATTATGAAACTACCTGACATTAATAATTCATTCAGACTAGATGTTCTTATAAAATACAAAGTTATTATTTTGGTACTAGGTTTTATATATATTGGAAGATAAAAGACTAAAGGTTTGGCTTATGAAAAAAGATGAAATGTGGACAGAAATAGAAACTACAAATAAATATTTAATTATTATGCAAATTGATAAAACTTGTTGCACGAATGTTGCATGCACAATGTTTGTGTCAATTTTAATCATAAACTTTTATAAACTTCCATGTTAATATCATTTCAAAAACTTTATTTTAATTTAATTTTTATTTTTATTTAATTATTTATTTTAATTTAATATTTTAATATTTTAATGCCCATAGTTTCTTCAGTGTTACTTCTAATATACATATAGCCATATATCATTACCGTTTACTGGTAATACATTTAAAATATAGCCAAAAACAATGTCATGCCTAAAGTACATCCTCCTTTATAGTGACCAATATATAAGAAATAAAGCAACATATACACCGAGTTTCTTGATATGTGGAAGCTTGTAAAACAGACAGGATTATACAATTTTGGAGAGAACGCCGTTATTGGTTGATCTTAAAATTAGTCAGTACTGAAAAGTTATAAGCTACCATGACAATAAATAAATACATCTATTTATTCATCTTCCTATTATTATTATAAGAAGAAGAAGAAGAAAAGCAAGAACAAGAAGAAAATGAATTATCTAAACTGATATAATGGTATGGTGATGACAACAATGATGATAGTGCTGCTAATGGTAATGATGATGAGCTAGAGGTTGCTTATTTTTTGCTTGAACATTATTTTTAACCTGATTGTATATATTTGTGATCACCTAAAAAAAACTCTTCTGCTAAAACACTTTTGTGAACCGATGAAAATTGGACTTAAATATCTGATGAAGCGGTACAGTGTTTTTGTGGAATTGGTTTTTATATTTGTGTGTCTGTGACACAATTACACAAACGTGTCAATTAATTTTTCTCACTTCCACAGATTATCACATCATCAGCTAAGGGTGATTTACCCTAGCTACCTTATGTTTCATCGTCTCGGAATACACAAGGATGATAATGTCCTACTTTAGTTCTAAGTTTGAATCTCTTCTGACTAAAATGGACTATTTTAGTAATAAATTATTATCGCTCATTCATTTTATCTGATATTAAGTGGCATGAGAAGGAGATCAAACCTTTCAGGATGGGAGGTGCTCCACTGAGCTATAGGGCTTGACTTATATTTGGAAGCATACGATTAAGAAACCTTGATATTAGGTCTATGATGTCAGGAGAAGGAAGTAGATAATATAAACTTGCATGCAATAGTGTTGTAAAGGAGGGTGGGGGTACGGAGTGTTTGCTCCGGGCGCTAGTGGCATTGGGCACCAAAAATATGGATGGGCGCCAGATGTGTTGTGTCGCCAAAAAACCCTAGGGCTATCATCATCGTCCCGACGCCATTTACTTTTAGTAAGGCACTGCTTGCATGCAAAGTTAGAATGTATTTATACTTTAAAACTAACATTGCTCTTGTGGCAATGAAAATTTGTTATTTTTGACATGACATATAATTATTATCATTGTTATTATTATTATTATTGTTATCATTATTATTATTATTATTCATTTTGATATTTTGTTCTTGTTGGTACTGCCAATGACATCAAATTAGAAAAGTGTAAAAATATGCTTCGCTTCTGTAAAACAAGATGTCGAGAGTTCAAAACTCGCGGCGGCATCCCAATTTTTTTGTAAATACCTTTTTTGGCATTTCTATGTTCAAAATTTCTTTCAAATTTGCTCATCCCAATTTTACTTTTTTTTAATTTTTATCTTGAAAATGTATCGCCTTTCTAAAATTTATACCCACATTTATCTTACTTAGTGTCAGGCTGCCAATCAAGAGGTCGCATTTTTTTTAAACACCGTTTTGTATTTTTAAATTCAAACTTTTGTTTAAAAAATTTGCTCATCCCATTATTATTTTTTTGTTTGTTTGTTTACTTTCTGTGATTTTTTTTTATGTTGAAACATGCAATTGAGCTAGATACAAATAAATACCAAATAGACACTACTTGAATCGATGGATATCAGGTAAAATCTAGCATTGGTCCAGCAGAAAGTAGAAAGTACAAGCTTCGACTGTTTTGTGTCAGAGAGAGAGAGAGAGAACGTCTTTACCCTAAGGGCTACGTGGTATCACTTACAAATCGATGATGCTGTTGTTTTGTTGTTTTTTTTTAAATTCTGATAGAATCCATAGCCTTTCCTTGTTATTTTCATACATCATTTGCTAAATTTTGGGTTTATTCAAACATGATCTGTGTTTCTTCTTCCGCCATAAAACACTCCAAAGGAGGTAACTGTTTATTGTTCACGATTATTCTTTCAAAATATATGACTAAGTCCCCCCCCCCTCCAATTTTCAATACGTTTGGAAAGGAGAGTGTGGTGTTTGAAGTACACTAAGAGTCGTGAATAAGGGATTCTAAGAAAAATTATATTCGATATCAAAGAAGAAATATAAAAGAAGAAAAAAAGCATTAATATGTCGCTGCAAACTGGATTGAATGGCGGAAAAAGAAGAATGTATAATATATAGACCTTGGACGAATAATGCGCACGCACGTAGGGCCGATAATGTAAAATATACCAAAAGTGACGTGGAACACATTTCTGGCTTAATGTGTAAGGTCATTAAACATGATAATTAATACTGATCAAATAAAATCAAGATATAATCTCTTTAGTTGATAGATCTCGCTTTGTTGAAGCCCAAGAAACTCGCGTAGTACAGGGCAGAACTTGAAGGAGAAAAACTACACGCACATTCATTAATGTGGATAAAATCACTTTATGCTGATTGGAAAACATGGTTCTTGTTTATAAAATACGAAAAGAAACACTTACCTTTGCTGTGCTGTCAACTGTCGTCTGCAAAAATCTCAGCTGAATTCTGTAAATAAACCCGTCGATTATATTTCGGCGTGCTGACATTATACGTCATAGATAACGGCGTCCCCCTGTGTTTGTTTGGATTTACGCTAGCTGATTTACATTTTGATCAGACCGTTTACTTTCCATACATTTCATTTAATACCATATCATTTGGAATATGAGCTGATCATTCCATTCTGTTCTTCAGACCATTTCAACTAATGCTTGATCATTTGGAATCTGAATACATCATTTCATTTTTAGGGTTAAATCAGTTAATTCTAGACTACATAATTTCATTTAATACTACGTCATTTGGAAGCCGATTTCATCAATCCGTTTTGTTCTTTAAATCATTTTATTTAATACCAGATCATTTTGGAATTTGAAATCATGATTTCATTTGTTGAGTTAAATCATTTTATTTTAGACTACATCATTTTATTTAATAGCATGTCATTTGGAAGCAGATATCATCATTCCGTTTTGTTTTCTAAATTTTATTTAATACCAGATCATTTCATTTAATGCCATACCATTTGAAATCTGAATTCATTATTTCATTTTTGGGGTTCAATCATTTCATTTCATACTACATCATTTCATATCACACAACATCATTTGGAATCTGAATTCATCATTCCGTTTGATGGGTTAAATCATTTAATTTCACTCTACATCATTTCATTTAATACCATGTCATTTGAAATCTAAATGCATCATTCGGTTTTGTTCGTTAAATGATTTCATGTGACACCACATCATTTGGAATCTGGATTTATCATTTCATTTGCTAGGTTAAATCATTTGATTTTATACTAGATCATTTGATTAATGTAATTTTGGCGGCGACGGCAATCAGCTATCAAAACATATGCTTGTGAGTAGGCAGAAATTTGTTTGTCAACGTAATTGATATCAAAACTTGGCCTAACTACTTATCTATTAATGAATACATTTCGCTACAACACTAGAACTAACCGGGCTAGGCGAGGGGCATTTTTTTTTTAAAGTATGGCCAGTCAATGTACCTCTTAAATAGCTCTTGTTCTTCCATCAGAGTGATACTGAAATTTGCCAATCCAAGTAAGGATTTATTCCAAACACTAAGCTAGGCATCACACATTTTCTTACACTTAGCTACTGTCCTATCCGAACTATTAATTCTAGCAGCTTTAGCAGTCTTCTCAATCTTGTTTCAATCTTAGTAAGTTTGCCGTTTAATCCCAAAATACTTATCCAAATTTACGAATGCATTTTGTCTAAGTCTCAACATGTCATGATTCTTGTGCACTACTTATTTTGATACATTTGGAAATGAACAATATAATGAAAGCTAAAGTTGTTTATTGCATGTACCTTTATTGATGACCACATGTACATCTCTGGGTCTTTCTGACTCTGAATTCAATCACTGTAAATATGGGTACATTTTCCCACCAGGCCGTCAGTCAAAGCCTTTAAACTGGCCGCCCAGTTATTGCATCATGTTCTTTTGGATGTACTCTTATAATGGCAACATGTATATACATCAAGGGGTCTTTCAGTCACTGAATTCTGCCATTGTAAATATCATCACAGCTAACTGATGAACGCATTTTCCCACAAAGCAGGACTGGCAAGTCTTTGAATTTTGCCGCACACCTATTACATGCGTACGGAGGACTCTCACCTCAGCGATTTTCTGCGTCCCAGATCACATATTGGTGTCCAAATACGCGTAATTAAGTGTTGCCGAGATCTCTGCAAATACCTACAAATATTTTCTGCTTACACTCAAGTATCATGGGAAATTCTGACATTTTTAGAACACAGACCAAATACCTACAAATTTTATGTTTACACTAAAGTATCAAGGTAAATTCTGATGTTTCTAGAACACATACCAAATGCCTACAAATTTTATCTGTTTACACTAAAGTATCAAGGTAATTTCTGATGTTTTTAGAACAAAGACTAAATACCTACAAATTTTATCTGTTTACACTAAAGTATCAAGGTAATTTCTGATGTTTTTATAACAAAGACTAAATACCTACAAATTTTATCTCCTTACACTCAAGTATCAAGGGAAATTCTGATGTTTTTAGAACACAGACCTTATACCTACACATTTTTTTTCTGCTTAAACTCAAGAATCAAGGGAAATTCCGATGTTTATAGCACACAGAAAAAATACCTACAAATTTTTTCTGCTTATAAACAATACAAATCTCACTCAGGCAGGATGCAAAATGTTATATCTTAACAGATGACATCACAAAAATGCATGTTGTCAAACTAGGCAAACCAGTCTGACAATGTATAAATTGTTGATTAAACGATTGTACATGGAAGGATGATAATTTCATTATACTTCCATATTTGATATCATGTAATCTGTACAAACCATATTATAAATGACATGAATGTCACAATGTAAAGTAGTACAATAACGTTAACTGTACATGTATTGTAGAAATATAAAGAACACATTGCCTAGCATCCTTACGTTGTATTATTAGTTCTTTTATTGATCCAATGAGGCTATACACAAACACACACAGAGGACTGCTCTGGTGGCCTAATGGTTAGAGTGTCTCCCTCGGATGTGGAAGGTTGCAGGTTAATGTTAGGACTGGTTGGTCTGGTGTCAGGATAATCTGACAGGGTGCGACATAATACTACATGACTGCGGCATGATGCCCCAGTGTTAGACATCACTATAAATTGTCACACTGCAGATATCATAGCAACATACCTGATTTCTTGTTTAAACTACGTTAAAAAATCCAAAACACACACACACACACACACACACATATATAACTTGCTTGTCAGTGGCTGCCAAACATTGGAAAAGGCATAATTGGCCATTGTACAAAAGTTAAGGTTTCAAAATTGTTTTCTTGACAAATTTCATGCTCCAGATTTCATTATCATGTTATTATTATTATGAGTTATCAAGATTATGTTATGTCCACTATTGAACAAATCTTAAAATATGCATATGTCATGTTCTTTCCCAGGGCCGGTACAAAGCAATACAGAACCTTGGGTGTTGTTTGGCTTAGCCCCATCATTATATTATTTGGTGATAAAGCTTGTAAGAATTGATGTATGTTATGACCACATAACAATATTTTCATATTTAGAAATAAAAGGTTTTGTTTCATTTTTGCTCCCTTTTCAGATTTTGTACCCCAATTCTTCGATTTGGTGCCCCTCTGAAAATGGATCCCTGTGGAAGCGCACTGCTTGCAAATATCTTGCACCTTTCCTGTTCTCTCCCAAAGTTAAAACAAGAACTAAACTATCTGTCACTTAAATTAAATAGTCAATTATCATTTTGGACAAAAATATTATTTCACTACTGACTGACAACAAACTGTAAAACTGAGAGTGTTGTTAGGTCTTCCTCTTTGTGTAAATTATGCTTGGAAACAGTTGTTCATTATTCAAAAACAATATGTGGAGTACCCAGTCACAGTCATTGATATGAAAAGAGAGACTTCTAATGTGCGGGGTCTGTCGTCATGAAGGAATCAAAAGAAGACATTCACAACTATTATTCATTTCTGATGAACCAAAACTTTGCCCACCTTCACAGACATTAAATATCGAATTACTGATCACAATGAAAAAGGATTACCTCAAAGATGAACATTGCATCAAATTCACAGACATTATTCATGAAGATATTATACTGCACCTGTCACACTTAAATAAACTGTGCCTTCCATTTCTGCTGAAAAAACACGAATTGCTTTGGCCCTATACCTTAATGAGAAACAAAATGACTCACTTTCAAATCTGACATATTTTAAACTTCAAATTACACCGACAATATGACTGGAGTATGGGAATATGAGTGAGACAACAGTAGTATGAGAAAATTACCATTTAAAAGGCCACCTACTGGTCTTATTGTCTTATAGCTGAAATCTTTTAAAGCAAAATCATTCTTAAAACATTTCTAATAGAAAAACCTGAATTTTTACAAGTTCTCTGGAAACATTACAGAGACCAGTGGGAACCTATCTACTGACAAAACGGTAATGTTATATTTCTCACCAATCAGCATTCTGTGAAGGAAACTAAAACTGCTTGTGAATTTAATATAAATCAAAGTCTTCACAGTAAACTATGAGATATACTCACCTTTCGTTCATTAACAATACACTGACTGCCATTGATTCATTGTCATGGTAACATTTTCCAATTAGAATCTGATTCATATTCAAAATTTTCTGTTTTATTATACAATGAAGAGAATGCATATCATGTCAAAAGATGCACTTCTTTCATTTTCAATCTCCTTAAAACATGTAAATTTTATATCAATAAAAATGAATCTACTTGATTACAAGCCAATCAAATGATCAAAATTTGCCAATCTACTGGTGTGATGTCCTGGTTCTGTCATTGTATGTTCATAAACATCATAATCTTCTGATTTTTATTTAATTATTGTTTTTTGTAGGTGACTTGACAGTGCAAGACTGAATTCCCAACACCATATTTGGGCTTGGGACACATCTTCTGTCCATACTTTATTTCTTCCCCCTTCCCTAAGGTGACTAGCATACTCAGGGGTTACCCTACTAGGCAAAGTGAGAGACTAAGTCACCTAAGAAGTGGAAAATTAAACGTTTTCTGTTAGGAAAGCAAAAATGACTTCATCCTGTGATTTTGTTAGAGACAGATTGAGTGACCGCAGTATTTTTAGACGATTTCTCACCTTAGGCAGGTTAGTTCCAGTGTTGTGTTGTAGGCCAAGGTTAAATGTAGACATCAAGCCATCGAATAGCTGGTGCTGACATCAACTGCACAGAGAAACTCTTTCACATTTACAAGCATGTGTTTTGATGCTGAGCTTGATTTTTAACCCTTTCCCAAGTAAGTTAACAATTACTGCCTGATTTCCGCAAATTATCCTTTCATGATAAAAACATATAAACTTGTGTTCTGAAACTTAAAAAATAGTTTGTATATTGCAATTTGCGTTTTAAGTAAAGAATAGTTTAAAAGAATATCTTAACTGCTATGGATACATTTCCTTCATAAAATCAGTTTGAAACCATAAGTGAACCTGTCATGGGGAAATATTGGCGGACATTGCTATGCCTGGCAAGTACCACTTTATTAGATTGTCTGTTTTTGCATACCACTGGACAAATATATTCAGAAAATATAAAACAAGGTCTAAAATATTATGTCATTGAAGATTTTTATTTAAAATGTAACTGAGATGGACAGAAATTATGTTACATTGCTATGTTATGGAAATCAAGAAGCGCGGTAAGGTCAAAGTTTTTTTCCTGACTTCACTCATTTGTGAAAATACAAAAAAGAGCAACAAAGTACTATTTAACCAAAGCCTAGCATTGCTACATGTATGGAGACAATTAATAAAAGCTTAGATTTGCAATCCTATCAATGGACTTTTGCTTTAAAATGAGTGGTTACCTTCAGAGCCCGCTTCCTAAAAATGGATGCAATCACATGTTGGCTGTGTCAATTCAGGGTTTAGTTCATTCATATACTGACTTTATTTGCTTCAGGGTGTTGTCTATAAATAGTTATGGTAATGTTTTATCAGCAACAAAGAAATCTGAATGAACATTATGATCTGAGGACATGTGTACATGTGTAGTGTTCTAAAAGCAATTATATATGGTAATATAGACTTTCCCACTGCTGAATCAGCATCTAAGAGATCTGAGGATGTGTGTACATGTGTAGTGTTCTAAAAGCAGTGATATACGGTAATATAGACTTTCCCACTGCTAAATCTGCATCTTAGAGATCCGAGATAAGGCTGAGATAGGGTGCTAGATCTAGGTCTGACATGCAAGTCAGTTATTGTTTGTATGCTATGGAATAAACATGTTTGTAGAAACGAGTGTTTTCCTCTCTCACTACAAAACCCAAACATCACATCATGGTACAGATGTTATTTCAAACAAGTTAAGAAATCTTTTTCAAGTATCATTTATGGTGAACATTCAGAAAGTTAATAAAATTTCTTGATTAAGGGTAGTTGATTATGCATTTTCATTAACTTGCAATTAAAAATACTGTAATCTAGTTACCAAGTTAAAATTCATTACAATAAATAGCTTCTACTGTAGCAGTTCTCTTTTTAAATCATGGCCAAAATACATTGCATATGAATATAATTTTTAAACATTACCAAAAGTGTTTATAATATACATACAACTCTGGAAATTCTCTACCTGAAAGTTGTTGTTGTTGTTGTAGGGTTTAATGCCAGTATAAACGGTGGAGGACGAACCCAGGAAAACCCTTAAAAAGAACAACCGACATACTACTGGCAAGCTTTCTCACAAACCCACAGTGGCTGAACCTGAGACTCAAACCCACGCAGACATAGGTGAGATATCAGTTATCTGTAATGGTGAGCACTTTAGACCACTTCACCACTTGGCTCCACCCCTACCTCAAAGTAAAGTATTGCTTAAAACCAATATTAAATACAAATATGCATACTGGGAAATAGAAGGCATAATTCAAATATGAGAATGAAAACACACACACATATTGCATTTCTTTCTCTGCTCCCACCCACCTCTCTGTTCAGTTCTCACTTCTAACTGGTCTGTCCAAAAGGAGAAGCCACTTCTCCCTAAAATTCAGTTCTAGCTCGACTCCTGCACAATACACACACACACACACACACACACACACACACATATATATATATATATATATATATATATATATATATATATATATATATATATATATATATATATAATTTAAAGCACATAACAAGTACACATATTTGCATTTCAGCAGAGTTAAAACTGACAACAGGCAACTGTGCATTGAAGGTGTGAATGAACTCTTCACATTCCTCCCCAGTGTTAGCTACTAAATACAGTTTTGTGGCTGCTCATGATTCCTCTTTGCAAATTCTTTCTTTCCTTTTCTGAGTTTCTATTTTCATTAATATTTATTCAATAAATCCAAGACACACTTCTGATATTAGCATGAAAGTCAGTTTCAGTGAAGTAGAGTTCTGCAAATGCAGCACAGTTAGCTTCAACACTTATTTGCAGCCATTAACTTACCTGTGAGTAATTTAATTGACTGGAAAATATCAACTAAGTGAAATGACAAACCTACAAGAGGTAATTCATACATTTAAATTTCATGTTGATGTAAATCATTATTATACTTTAATTAGCATTACTACTGACTATAAAATTTTTATCCCTCTCTTTCTTTCCCCTTTCTGTAGGTTGGTTTGTCTGTAAATTTTACCATTTTTCATAGATTCATAGCGTGAAGTTTACCAATTAAAGTACTTTACTTCACACTTTAAAGAATGTTTACTGATACTATAGTGATAGTCTAAATTACATGTACAGGGGTCATGATACCAGGCAAAGTGGGTGACTAAGTCGCCTAAATAATGTAAACTTCACCTACTTCTGTTAGGAAAGTAAAACAACTTCACCCTGTGATTTTTTTAGAGGAACATTGAATGTTCATCACTTTTTAGATGCTCCCTTGCCATTGGCCAGATTAGTTCCAGTGTTATGTTTCAGCTCAAGGTTTCAGCCCAATATAAATATCCAAATATCAAAATGAGTTGGCAAGGGTAAGAGGAAACTCGGGACTAAAAAGCCACCAGTTGTATAAGGAATTAACTTGAATAGCTCAGTCAAATTCTCACATTCATGTTTTTTACAAAAATCATTAGCTAGTTTTTATTTGTATTTTTAATGAAAATTATTCTAATTCAACAATAGGTCATTTTTGGATGAAAATTCACCAAAATAATTGTCCAGTGAGACCTTACTATCTTCTTCTAAAATACATCTCCAAGACTGATTAGAGTTAAAAAAAGACACACGTAAAACATCAGTCAGGACAGTACAATAATCAGTCCCTAGCTAATGAAACTAATATGATGAATACATAATTTGAATATTTAAAAAATCATTTCTTATTATTCATATTATCTGACTTATTTTCAGCACACTGAGAATATGATTAGTTGTATTAAATGAATAGTGGAGAACCTGCCCCATGGAGAAATCACCTTTGGAGAACTTACCCCATGGATAACTTGCTCCTTGGAGAACTCATCCCAGGCATCAGGAGAAGTCGCCCTATGGTGATTGGAGAAGTCACCTCAAAGATTCTAGATACTAATTTGGAGATCTTGCCTCTTGCTGGTTTCCATTTATTTGACCACTACTTAAATTGTTCAGTTACCTAATTGAGACTACTTTATGGTGATTAACATTTATAATGGTGTTCAGCGAAAATAATAGTAAATTGAGACATCCATACTCAAGTCTAAAATGTTTATACGGTAGATGGAAATTTAATGTTTAATTTCCTTTTAAGTATTTCTTTTAATACACAATCCACTTCATTTAGGACTTATTCATAATGAAATTCAGAATCCGCCCTCTCTTCTTTTGCTATAGCAAGTGATAATGCTTAGGCCCTGTATATGTTGGACCATTGCTACCTGTCATCACAGAATCGCTGTTTAATGTTATATTTATGATGTTTAGTACTGTCACCATTGTATGGCATTATATCAGTCTTGTTTGTCTGAAACTTACCCAAAACAAGTCGATATAATCATGTGTGGTGCCCAAGAGAGTAAGAAATTCAGCACGGCCGCATTTATTACACCATATGTAAGATTATTTTATAGTTTTCTAATTTCCCCCATAACGCTTGTCTCCATACATTTAAAATAGACCCTTTATTGTAAATATTTATTTATTTTAAATGAAACCCATTAGTTTCAATGTAATTTAATCTTTGCCTCTGAGTTTTTTTTATTGTAATATCTAAATTATATCACCAAATACCCTTTTAATAAGAATGAATCTGGGTTAAAATAACTGAAGCATGGGAGCTTATCTGAAGGCTTCAGTCCGTCTGGTCAGCGAATAACTTTAATGATGTGCTTCAGCACACACACACCCTTCCTACCAACAATGTCAGTGTTCATTGAGGTGTTAAAACTCTAGAAATCCTAAAATAACTTTTGTGAGGAATTGCCCCATTATTATTTAATACAAACACAACACCTTGGTCTTTCGTTCTTCGAGGAGAAAAGATCACAATTACTGGGTACAAAAGCTCAAGCTCTCTCTCTCTCTGCAATCTGGGGTGAACTCTCCAACCACCATGGGATGACTTATCCACACACATCGGGGCATGTTCTCCATGTTCCATATTAAGTAGGTGCTCACCAGTTATTATAAACTTTTGAGAGAGTGATGTATTTAAGGTGAAGTTGTTTGCATTAAAACATACACACAGTGGAGAGAATCTTAGCATAATTTGATGTAATGTGGATGACATTTCTTTGGATATTGTAATTTTGGAAATTGAAAATTATCTAAGCATACTGCTAATTAAAATGACTGCTTCATAGCACTAAAACAATCAGCCTGAATTAGTCTAAGGTACACTAACCTCAGCAGCTATTAAAATAGGGAAAATGAATTTTGCCAGACTGGACAATACCAGCTACCGAAAGTGCAGTGAATAAATTACCAAGTATACAAAATGGAAAAAAAGTTATCAGCTGGTTTTTTTTACAATTTATCTCTGAAGTTCAGGAAGTGAAAATGACCAAGTGAAGCTAGCACTTTTTTGAAAGGTACGCATCTGGAGTAAGGCCAAGCTGTATACTGTATAACCCCATTTACACCCATCAAACACCAAAATAAAGGGAATTAAATCTTCTTCGAACAATACCCAAGATAGACAAGGTCTCAACCAGCAAAATCAGTGAAGAAACCTGGGGAAAAGAATTTCTTTAAATTTCTAACCCAACGCAAAATATGAAACTTAGAGTGCCACCTTAAAACAAATATGAACATTTGTGCAATTATTTTTCTTATTTTCATATCATTATGTACGATGTTCTGAACAAAATGGTACAATCATATTGATCTTAAGCATGAAAATAAGCTTATTTTGCTCTTCCTTATATAACATGCCTTGAGGCATGTTTGTGTGAGTAGTGACCTTAATTATGAGGAAATTAGAAGTTTTAACATATAGGAATAAAGTCAACTTAAATTTAAAACTATTGCATTAAGTAAAACAAATATATAGTGAACACGCTTAACTTCATTTATCTGCAACAAAAAAATGAAACTAAAAAATAAAACTTTACAAAGCAAATTCGCTTTCTTAAATATTAAAAAAGTAAATAATTTAACTTTTAACCTTTATGAATCTCATCTGCTCCATCCCTTTTCAAACTGTAAATTTTATTGTTCACATATCAGGAATAATTCTGGCTTGTTTTATATTCCTGTCTTTCAGCATAAAATTGGTTGCTATGTTGACAAAATGTAATGTGCATTTTTAAAATAGCTCACTCTTCATCACAAGTGTGTGTGTGTGGGGGGGGGGCTGGACTTGTTTGAGACTGACACTAACAAATACTGTTCTGGGTGGGTGATACAGAAAAATTGTTCAAAAGGACTTTTTTTTAATTCTTGCGTCTTAAATGTTTCAGCCACACAATCAAAATTAAATCATACAATAATAATACCCATGTGTTCTTTAGGTAATTGGTCATTCTGTACCCAAGTCGTTTCGTACCAAAATGAGTTGTTTCGTACCCAAAGCAATGGTCGTTTCATACCCAAGGTGCTGGTCGTTCATACCCAATCCTATAGTTGTCATTTGATCAGAATAAACTATTTCTATGTTGCTTTTCTTCCTTTGTGATAGATAGATAGATAGATAGATAGATAGGTAGGTATATAGATTGACAGATAGAGGCATACAAAATTACAAAGGTAATTACATGAATGATCAATGCTAAAATGAATCTACATGTTAGTGAAGCAACGGCTATATATAAATGGATAATAATAATAATAATATGATTAATAATAGGAAAATAATTAAGGGATGATATAATATGAATACTACATTACGTTGTATACTTTAAAGGGAAGCATAATTGAAATAGTAAGTTACCAAATGTTAAAATCTGTGGATATCTAGTAAGTTGAAGCTTTCAAGCTTAATTCAATTTCACACGTTGCATTCATTATGTGCCTCTTTTTCAGGCGATGGCACTACCAGTTTTGCCTGCAAAACATATAGCCCTTGCCTCCCCTGTTATACAGTTAGGTTGACTATGTGGTATCAGAAAAAAAGCTGAGAAGATACCAGAGAAAACATAAAATATGCAAGCAAGAATATTCTCGGTGTGGGAAGAGTACCAGAATGGTTTATCTCCTCCTCAAAATTACTGAAACTTGTAACAGCATATACGGCCTGACAACTGACTGACAAGGCAAATTAATTGCATTATTATACAATGATTTTTAAATCTGAAAACATCAATGCTTATAGTAATCGTGTTTTCTTCATATATGTAATAAAACTCTGGAATGTACAATTTGGAATAATGTTGTTAGTCTTTTGTTCTTTAAGAAACCTGTTTGAGTTAATCTTTTGTCTTACTAAGGTGTCTCCTTCAATCATTCATTGGATTATAATTGTTGCTGTTCTGTTCTGGAAAAAATATATGCCGTATTAACTGGGGTGCTGTATTACAAATGTTTAAATACTGGCAGAATCAAAGTATGCAGACATATATTCGATTATTTAAATAATTAAATCAGTTTTAAAACAAGTAAATATTTGTGAAATTCCGTGCCAAGTTAAATTCTCTCTCTCTCTCTGCGCAATTATTCATGTGCATTATATTTAGGAGGATAACAAAATAAAACAGATTATGCCAAACAATGAAAACATATTTTAACATGCCATGAAAAAATATTAATATTTATACTAAGTTGAAAACAGAATTTCAATTATGCCATTAACTTGTTAGTTTCTTGTGATCTGTGAAAGTGTCCAAAACTTTGCACAAGTATGTCAATGCAGCCGGCAGTGTACCCAAAAATGGCTTGACGGTCCATATAGTAAACCACGTTTAAAACCTTTAAACTCACAGTGATAAAAATTGAAATTAACACCAGTATTGGTCCTTGGAGAAGAGAAAATTAATCAATCAACACTGTTTTATCTGCATTCACTCAGCCCCGTTTAAAAAAAAGCTCGCAGAACTTCTAGTTGCTTTGATAGGATAAACATTTGTACCAGTGTGTGCAGCCAAACCTTTCTGCAGATTTTTGCATGCTTTTAGAAAAAAGAATGGACTTATTTTGTTAATTAAACCTGGCCAATGATTTTTTTTAAAAACAGCAATGTGAATTTTTTTAAAATTCTTTATAGCAAATAGATTCTATTATACAGTGAAAGCAATACAGTTACTGTAATTATTTGCGTTTGGCTAAGTTTTTGCCTGGATATGCTTTGATCATGTAATTTTGTAGGTGAAAAAAAGATTAGGCCTAGAGAGGAGCGGTAAATATGACAATACTGTATATTTGACCTTGTAAATTGATGGGTACGAAACGACCACCACCTTGGGTATGAAACGACCAGCACATCAGGTACGAAACTACTAGCACCTCGGGTATAAAGCTACTAGCAGCGTGGGTACAAAACAACCAATTTCCACTGGGTATGAAACGACTTGGGTACGATATGACCAAGGTATGTGGATAACTTGCCCCCACGTATCTGGAGAAGTCGCCCCATAGTAGTTGGAGAAGTCGCCCCAATTGGTTGGAGAAATCATCCCAAACTTGTCATCCAAATAACCTTTTTATAACAGAATTAAGTCATCTTTTACATGATTCATATTTATATTTTTATTTATACATGATCACAAAAGAGATATTAACTGGTAATCATAAAAAGCAATATCAAAGTAATATTTCTAAGGACGAAATTAAGTCTGTATATAATCTAATGAATGATGACAGTATACTAATTAAAAAGGATGGTAAGTCAAACACTATTATTATTATGAATCATGATGATTGTGTTAAATGTCAATTGGAAATAAAAAAATTCAACATGCATTAATGAGATCGCTAAAAATAATAATTCAATATGTGAGGAATTTTATACCTTCCCTCTTAACAAACGTACATCTCAAAAATAATAATTCCATATATGAGGAATTTGATACTTTCCCTCTTAACATACGTACACCTCCATCCTACATGTTACCCAAAACTCATACAAATCCTGACTATAATTTACCTTTAAATTTTCCAGGATGACCCATTATATCAGGTTGTAATTCATATACTGAAAACCTATCCAAATTTATTGATAGCGTTTTACAACCTTTAATGAAATCACTTCCTTCATACATTAAAGATACAACCACATGTACTTTCATTAAAAAGTTGAATTCTATTCCACATCTATCTGATAATTTCAATCCTGGTATCATCAGATGTAACATCACTATATACCAACATTCTGCAAGTAGATGGCATTGAAGCGTGCAAATATTTTCTTGATAACAATCCTAATAACAGCACACTATCTAGTGAAGATATTTGTAAAATAATAAAAACTTATCTTGGAAAATAATTATTTTCAATTTAATAATATGAATTACATACAGATAATGGATATTAATATGGCTCCTATATACTCTTTACTTTCAAGGGTGAATTAGAAAAGGATTTTATTAAAAACAAAAAGTTTAATCCATCTCTTTGGTTCAGAATTTTAGTTTACATACTTATGATCTGGAAGCGTTCAACTGAAGAACTGAAAAAAAATTACTGATCGCCTAAATCATTTTCACTCGACAATTCCATTATACTTATACTGCATCTAGTATGCATGTTTCATTTTTAGATGTAAATGTAATAAAAAAATATTGATAACACTATCTCTACAAATATTATTAAAATGCACCTAATGATTCGAAGAGCAGAGCAAAAGGGACAGATAACACTTTTTTTCGTTAAGTACAGAAGTGGAGTTGATCAAATGGAAAAGTTGAAAAATTACACATTTTATAAATTTAATAAGTTATTAAGTTGAAGAAAAACAACAATAAATAAAGCCTTAACAACCATGTGGCCACATCTCAAAATTACTATATATTCCATTATTCAACGACCACTCACCAGTTATTATGCAGTCTCCCTAAACACATTAGTGGACAGTAATGGGCTGTAATGGGCAGTAATGTAGACAAAAATATGATATTGTAAGAGAAATTACAGGAATGGAGTAAATTACTGGAACTAGTTTTATAAGATTTATATGCAGAAATTGATTATTATTTTTGTTCCATCACAATTGTTATTTACAATTTTACATTCCAGACCACATGAATCACCATCCCTCTGACTTTATCATTCTTTCATCCCACTCATTAATTCTATGTTTGTATGTCAACTGTCCTGACTTTTTTCGAGACCTCAAGCATGTGTGTTCATTATGTTTATAATGGAGTAAAACTGGTAAGTTGAAAAACTTATGTCCAATCCATTTGCTCTGTATACACATGTGATCTTCTGGGGGAATCAAATATGTATAACAAAACAAAATATATATGTTGGCACTTGTGAATAGTATATACTAATCTATGTTATCAAATAATAATAATATCCAATATATATTTCTTATATAAGAAGGTTGCAGTCAAACCAAAAAGGTTTTCTATTCACCGTGTTAAATTTTCAATTTTGTGGACGTTTTTGATATCCTGGATATTATCAGAATGGTAAAAGGAAATAGCAAGAAACAGTTTCCTTGCAGTGACTGTAAGAAAGCTTGTGAGTCGGGCTGTCTTTTATGTGACGTATGTCATCTTTTCAATTGCTTAAATATTGTTTAGTTTCGATTTAATGATCTTTAATATATATCATTATTATTATATCATCCCTGCAAAATATTTGAGCTGTCTGTACAATCATTCATTTGAATATGTAAACCTCCTGTTATCTGTGTTTAACATTAAACAGTATCTACATAAATTACATAATTGCCAACAAAATGTATCAGTTGCTGCCGTTTATAATAAACAGAGTGCTTCAATAATATGCTTTCAAACGTTAAAAGGAAAAATGAAAGAAGTGATTAGAATTATAAATAATATGTTCCAAGCGTATATATGTCCTGTTTATGTAATGTTAACAACATCACATGTAAATAATTAATAACAGTACATTTCTTAAATTCAGTTAAACTTGGCAAAGTAGATGTTTTTCAGTATTAATTGCATTTTATCAATAGCTTTATTATCGGATTGATTATTGTATGTCACTGATCACAAAATGATGATTTTTAGTCTTTAGATTAGCATTCTATCTTTCCGTCTTATAACCGAGTCTTTGGTATGAAAATTTGACCAATTCGATGTTATTTGTTGCCGATTGTATACCGGTATGTATCTTGAAAATGATCAATGTAATGTAGTAAAATCAATTTAAAAGAAGAAAATGTTCAAAATGTCATAATAACATTTTGGGTGATGAATTCCATTACCTCGATAATACATGCTCTCTCTCTTGTAATGGTATTCATACATCTCAGCAACTTTATTGTCAGATGATACATGATAAGCATATTAGGTATTTTACTGTAGTAATGTATTATGCTGTTTCTGTATTATTATTTTTGTGTGTGCAAATCATCCATGTTGTAATGACGTTTTCAAATGATGTTGGTAATATGCTCCCTAGAATTATTGTTGAATTGTTGCTTTTAATCAGGCCATTAAATAAATCATATTTTATCTTTCTCATAGAGTATTTATATTTAAACTCCCAAAATTATCCGCTGGAAATATTACAAGAAAAGATTGTCTATCTTCTCACTTATTTTTTCTGTATAACTATAGTATGTATATTATTTTCAACATACTTGATTTCTTTTAAGAGCCCACATCACAAATTACTTTTTTATGTCAAATCTTAAACCATCTGATATATCTAAATTAGATACACCCACGACCTTCCTATAACTAATTGTATTGCCATCAAAAAATAAAGTTATTATTATTATTTTACATACATATAAACGTTAATAGTTTACCCATTTCAATTTGTGACTGCCGGCAGTTTGCATCTATACATTTTGACTCAGGTATGCGATTCTTGCATCCACCATACGTGCGAAGTGATAACAAGCAAAGACTTTAAGATCTGGTCTTCCTTTGATGAGGGATACATCTGTCGTCAGTGTCGTTTGCTAGGAGGCAAATGTGATTACTTGATGGGTATCATACGACTTCAAAAAGTAATGAATTATTTTATAAGGATTTAATTGTTTATTTTCTAGGCTATTTGATAAGTTTCTCCCAAACATTAACAATGGTTCAATTATTTGACTTGTAATTATATAACCTCGATTTCAATTTCTTGCAACTTTTCAGGAGACCAAATATATTTTTGATTGTAATGATCTATAATTTTAGGGATCTGTAAAATTACTGAGACTTGCTGAAATTTGATTTTTAGTCTATGTGTTTATTTAATGAAATATAGTTATATGTGTACATGTCTTGTATTTATTTGTGTGGAGTACATGTTGGATTGTTTCGTTGTCTTTTCAATGCTGTCTCAATCCTAAACACCCTTTCTGGTGACGAAGGAATTGCACAGACCGATAATTCTGTAGTATTAGAAGCAAGAATAAAACATGCAACATATGTCATTACGGAAAAAGCGTCGGGTTTCCAGCCATACTTTGAAAAATGAATGCTACCAACACTGAAAGATCATGTTAACTATCCTGTGAGGGTAAAAAATGTTGACGCCCACTGGACAAATAATAATGCAGAGTCTGCGAAAAATATAATGAAGATTGGAACCAACTGGAAGTAACAAAAATATATCAGATCTGATAGACGTACTACAATCGATTGTCAGTTACCAGTATAAAGACGTCGAAAGATCATTGACTGGAAGCGGCAATTTCAAGCTGGCATCCAATTATATGCATAACAGAGTTTCTATTAACGTGTGGTGTCAAGAAACAGAAACTGAACGAGAGGCAATAATTAGAAAGTTTCTCAAAGACAAAGGTACAAATAAGTTAACAGTAAGGTTGACAAATGGTAAAATCACTATACCAAAGACACCTTCAGGGAAAAATACCTCACCAGAGAAAAAGGATGAGAGCTAAGCGGAGTCAGACTAGAACATAATAAAAAAGGTGGACAGTCTTAGTAAAGAAGAGAGAGAGTTGTTCAAGTTTTGGCAATATTTTTATTTAAGCGTATTTTGTGCACTAATAAAACAATATCACAACCACATTTGTTATTTATGATTTTTGTATTTAAGTCCGTACAATAAAAATTTTAATATTTAATGTAAATTACTATACTTTCTTTCGCAATATTCTATTTTTGCACCCATTACTGTCCATTACTGTATTTAGGGAGACCCGTTATTATGTACTTTTGAGAGAGTGACGTAAGGTGAAGCTATTTGCATTTAAAACATGCACAGTGGAGAGAATCTTGGCATACCTATACTACTTTGATGTAATGTGGCTGGCATTTGATTTCTTTGGATATCGTACTTTGGGAAATTGTAAATTATCTAAGCACTCTTCTACTTAAAACGACTGCTCCCTTGCTAAAAAAAAAAAAAATCAGCCTGAATATCTAAGATAGACATGGTCCTTTTTTAGCCAGTTATAATCAATGAAGAAACCCGGAGAAATTATTTTCTTTGAAATACTAACTATGTAGACTATGAAACTTGAGCGCCACCAATTTAAATTACAAATAGGATCTTAATTTCGGAAACCTTTTGCGTTATTCACAAGGTGTTCATTTATAGTCTCTAAACCATAAAGATTTAATTACTACCCAGTTAAAGCTCAGAATATACAAATATGGAGGTGATTAATATTTTTATTTTTAAATATTTGTATAAAATTATTACATAATATTATCATACTCTGATCTTTTGCATAGATCCATGTAACAACAAGTGTAAACGAGAGTGCAAATATTTTGACATGGCTGTCGTTGGATTCATATATATTTGGCACTTCGCACTTTTAATCGAGATAGTTTAAACGTTGACTATAATTTTCGAGTTTTTTTAATCAGAATAATCACAGTAATGCAAGCAGAAGACGCAAGATACCTTAAAAGGTTCTCGACGGTGCAGTTAATCGATTTTAACACTCTCTCTTCGAGAGAAGCCTACTATAATACTTTAATATTCACCCCCCTCTCCCGGCCACAGGGGCTTGTATTGTTGCTTACAGTGTAACGTTCAGTCATATAAATTGATACCAGGGATGACACTTCTCTCCTTTCTGGCGCGACCTATTTAAGAATCAAGCTGCTATTTTAAGATATATTTCGTGCAGCGTAGTCAATTTGCTACCAATGTCTAGCTCAGGCATTCGATTGTGTATTCCTATCAAAAGTTTGGCTATCTATCATACGTTTAAGGAATGCCAGACCATTTTCCCACGCTACTTCTAGACGTGGCCATGGTCGCACCAGTTTAATATGCTAAAAAGAAACGCGATAAATGAAATACTGCCTTCTCAATGACCAACTGAAAATAAGTCATAAATAAATTTAGGACAACGATTTCTTTTAACCAATGAGATGACAATATTCCATTTAGCGGGATTTCTCTTGTATATTAAGCGTCCGAGATCATTGCCATGTCACGCAGTAGCATCTGAAAATGTGGGTATTATTTTGCACTGTATGTATGACTGTTAAATTGTCAGCAACAATATAAGCCCCTGTGCTCCTGGCATCATGAACCACCTCTCACCCCAAAGATTTTAAAAATAAATAGCATCATGGATGTATTCCTTTCATTCATCATTTTATAATTTATGACAACTTGTCACCAAAGTGGCCTCAAAATGTTGGTTCCTTTGCATTTCAATTTTATAGATTTTTCACTAAGATGTGCGCTATATTTGCATTTGCGAGTCAGTATTTTTAAGACAACATGAGTGAAGTTGTTCATCATCATTGATATGTTGCAAATACTGAAGTCATTAACATGAGACAACAAACTGCATTGCTGAGTAAGCTACAGCTAGTCCTACATTGTAAGATGTTTTCCCAGATATATATTTTTTGGGGTCAACATCTTACTAAATAAATAACAGTATTTGTGTAGCAGGTTTGATTGACGGGAATGGAAGGTTAAATTTTCTGGAAACTCTTGAACACTTGACAGCACATATTGACACTTTCCTCACATTAAAATTATATTGCTTTTTGCTTTAATCGGACTGTACTTAATCTGATGTCTTTTTTGTAATAAATTCAAATTCTCACACAAGCACATGAATGTGTTTTCAACCTATCTTGACCTAGATTTCAGTTGGCTATGATGTGATGGAAGCCATGAATGCTGAAATCTGTTAAAAGGATCTTGAACAAAACAAAACTATCTAAACACTTTCTTCTATATTGGTACATATTTATTCATTTAATTAAAGAAACATACTTAAACTTAATCCTTTTTCAGCATTCCCAACTTCCTTCACATTCCAGTTCTTGTTGCAGTTTTATTTTACTTTTTTTTAAAGCAAGAAAAAGCATTATTTTAAAGGTATGATAACATAATTATTGTATCTTAGAAAGATATACAAATCTTGGTTGACTTATGCCTGACAAAGATGCTGAATTAAACATTTTGTCAATGTGATTTTCTGAACTTGTACATAAAGGAGAGCAACAATGCGATGACATTATTTTGAAACATGGTGACCTCATTGCCAGGAAACAGCGTTACTAGTTTGCATACACATGTGCACAAATAAAAAAAAAAACAAGTAATTTGTCAATCTGTATTATAAACAGTGGGAAGTATGTCTACAGTCATAATTAATCTACTGGTCAGAATATGACCAAGTTACCCTGTCTGTGTGTAGTCCAAGGATCATCACTCCTTCACTGAAAATGGAGAAATTGGGAGTGGTTACAGTGAAAACTTTGGATAGAAATGCAAACAAGATGACAGTGTTAGAGATACCCTTGTGCTAGGTTAAAAATTATAAATTGATGAGTGAAATTATTAAGTCATGTGCATTGTTTGTATCCTAGATGCATCCCTGCCATGTTGCCAGATGTTGGGGAGTTTTGGGGACTCAAAAGTGTGTTTTGAGGTCCTTGGGAGAGGGTCAGTGGATGTCACCTGAAAAAGTGATATGCAATTGAGAATAAGTTAATTTTCCATATAAAGATATATTTAATGTTACTGGAAATTCAAATGTAATAATTAAAAAAATGAAAGTAACATATTTTCTTTGAAGGATTTAATACACTTGCAAACAGAACAGTATTTGGGAGAGTTAACAATGTCCAATACAATAACTACAAACATACACACACATATGCAAACACACTATAAAATCCAGTGGATAGTGTTTGCTGCTGTAAGTAGTTTATTGGGAGTGCATTTATTAGAGACTGGTATGGTACTGTTGTTGAAACTTCCGTGCTGATCATGTTGAATTAGAGGAAGTGAGTGTTGAATATGTTAGGTGGTGTTGCTATGTCAACAGATGCCCTGCACTACAGAATGGCTAATGTTAAATGTCATTGCATTATATGCCAAAAATGAAATGCTCCACCTTGCTGTTACTCTTTACAAAGTCCAATTCCAACCATGAGTTAAGAAATGTAGTTTTGCTGGGCTTTGCAAGATTTGCCTATTGCTCATCCTTTCTTGAATCGGAGTTGCATTTCGACACTTGGACTTGAAAAATGAATCACCCTGGACACTATTTTGACTAGCAAAATAATCATGTTTGGTATTTTGTATATAAAGTGCAATACAGGTTTAAAGAACTTGATAATAGTCTTGAATAAAGATGGCTTCAACATTCTCATTCAAGGTAGTGATGTGTAGTAACCTTTGTTCATCATTAAACACTTTTTAATTTATCTGTAACTTCAAAAATGAATTGGGTTGTTCTGCTTTCCTAATGCAGATTAGCCTGATGGGTTCTCCCACAAGGGTCTTCAGAGGACTTAAGATGACTTTACCTCTTTACCCAGCCAGTTAAGTCATGTGTGAAGTGGTGGCACTTATGTGCTACCATCCTACCTTTTAATTGCCTAATGGTATATGATAATAGTTCTATTGAACTGAGAGTTAATTGACTTCAATGAATCAGTTATGGCTAATTACATATGTCCAGATGTTATCAGACCTGTTCACTTTGTTGAAGAAAATGTACCATATGTTAGCAGACTTTGGCAAACTTCCACTACCATCACTTTTCAACCAACTGTTTGACTATAAAAAAACCCAACCGTTTGATTGTTTCTAGTTATTCTTCAGCAAGGCTAAAGATCATCAAAGTACACCTAATACAGTTAGACCCTAGTCTGCACAACAGAGTCAAATATTGTCTGCCAACTGTGCAAACTATTCTTGAAAATATGACCTTTACTTCTGAGATCCATCAACCTTGGAAAATACTGTGCCACTCCAATTGTTTATACAGTCAGGGTCAGTAATCTGAAAATACCTCCCCATTTGTAGCCCTCTACTGATATAAGAAATGAAAAGCACAAATGAGATAAAAGATGCACAGAACTTAGTTCATTTATTGATTTATAATTTCATACCTGATTATGCCCAGGGAGCGCCCTGACACCATTATCATCTGTGCATTTGACTCCAAAATACAATTTTCAGTGTAAAAAGTGACCGTGCTTGACAGTCATTTCTAGTTCCTGAACCAGTTCATTTTCAGCAAAGGGGTGTATGCAAGACTACACATGTATACACAAAGAAGGAAAATATGTTGACTGCTTCTGATATTTACAATGCTGAATCAAGGAAATGAAAATAAATGACAGCTACAAATTTGCCTTTCATGTGGATTTAACAGTCTGTGTAATTTCTATGTTCATGTGTGCAAAGAGATATAACTCTAAACTCTTAACAATTTTGGTAATTTATGGAATTGCCTGGCAGTTGCCAAATAGGATAAACTATGTCACAAGGTTGTCTAAGGAAAAGAGACTTGTCCATAGTGTACACAATATGGTGCTGTGTAACTATGGAAAGTCTGCTAAGCATGAAAAGTGCAGAGGATGCTAGTGTTAGGGCTACTCTGGTCTCAGTCAGGTTAGAAATTATAAATCATTGAATGAGTTGACTAAATTCAGTGCACTTTTTATCACCATAAAAATTTCCGTTATTTGAAATCAGTAGAGGGGTACAAATAAGTCGGGAGGTATATTCATACTATAGCCTATAGTACATCAACATATTCATGTAGGTGCCTCAGCTGACTTAAAATAAAATATTTATAGAACGGCATTCAGTTGGATTGCACTGCTTCATTGGTCACATCTAAAAATGTTGATGTGCTTTAACAATGATTGTGTCATGTATTTCTCTGGACATTTATGAGAAGATCTTCCAAAAAATAGTGTTTGATGCAGAGTGAAATAAATTCAGTAATCGTAAAATTCTCAGAAAATGACACCTAATAAATTAATGATACTTAACAACTACATGATCTGTATGATTTGTACCTTAGTAGTCAGCTTATAAGAAAATATTATGACATGCATTTTGTAATGATTACATTTGTAGATTTTTAGTGTAGTATTACATGAATTTCTTAATGGTTCCAGAAAGGTAAAAGGAGGAAGCATTGATGTCCATCCATCGGAGAAGGCTCTGGTTGTCAACTATGAGTTAGAGGCCACGATTCTTGGTGAACTGGGAGATCCCATGCTGGGAGAAAGAAAAGAATGCCAGAAAATGTAAGTTTGCATGCTAATACTGACATGTATTATTACAAACAAGTTATTTCAACATTTTATAGTAAATGAACAATAAAAGTATTGCGTTATGGGTTTATGTATATGGATTGTACAACAGAAGATATGGGTGTGTTTCATTGGATTGTACAAGATGAGGTAATGGTTTATGGTGGATTGTACAACAGAAAGTATTTGTCTATGTCTTCGTATTATACAACAGAGCCTATAATTCTATGACATTGCATCTGGATGAACAGGTTTTATTGTACAGTGTAGAATGCACCATAACTGTGATTGAAATGGCATCCAGTTGGCAAACTAGGAATTTCAAAAGCAGAATGCAGGGGAGGTAACTATGCAGTTATGGTCTAAGAGTATTTTGGAAATCTGATCTAGAAAATGAAAATAATTTTTTTAATGACCTTGAGACATTGTAACCACTTTTTGTGACCTTTTTTGTTGTTTGAAGATCAGAGCAGTTTTACTTAGACTTATAATGAGTAATTAATATCATTAGTTTCCATAAATTCTAAATTTCTGCAATATAAAGTGGTATTTAGAACTAATTGCACTGTTCATTCCAGAAATGGAAAAGGTTGGTCCAGTGAACCTTACTAGGTCAAAAGGGGTGAAGTAATTTTGAAAAGTCATCATTCAGAAAAATCTTTACCTGTATCTCTGTAATTGAAGAAATTCTAACACATACCGTTATCACAGGTACATGCATTGTGGACTTCTTAATTTCTGCAGTTTTCCAGCATTGTCTGTTTTGAATCAGCAGTTGTAGATGCAGACAACAGGACAGGTTTCCTTGTTCACTAAAATCACAACGTCCACTGTTCAGAACAAAGTTATTTTACTGGATATGGAAATTATGGAAAACTGAGTTGTATACTTACACATCTGACCTGATTTGATCTTCAGGCCATTGCATACATTTTTAAAAAAAAGCTTTTTTGGAAATCACATTTTTAAAAATGATTTTGCATTATTTAAACAAAACTTTTCTGATAAAAATTTAGGAAAATCACGGGGATAGACAAATGAAAGTTGGTATGCAAGTTTGTATGGATCATCAGTAGATAATCTGATTAGATTTTCATGCCATTATAGCACATTTATGACAGTTCAGAATTTGTTTGTCCTTATTTTAGTTGTATGTACTATCAGTACTCACTTATATGTCAGTCCAGCAGCATATTGCACAGATGCATATCTGTCATTGCATAATATGCATCAGCAGATGTGGCTCTATGCAGTTTGCTAGGAGTAATGAGCAGAACAAATGGACTGACTGATCTGTCAACACATTGTGCAATAGCAGTTAAGGGTCTGTGTTTTTGTTTGTTGTTTGACTCACCTTGTAAGTATGTATGATACTTATTATTCACAGATTTAATAATCTCAGATTTAATAATTTGTTTGACTAAAACTGTGCAAAGAGCTCCATTCCGACCCTATTTGGAAGTGTGCAACTCACCAGGAAGTTGGCAGGTACATTGATTCCTCTCAACTGTTAATTTTTTTCAATCTGTTGATACAAAGATTTTAACGTTATAAGTTTGACATGTATGTTGTGTACTTTGATACTATTTAACTTACTGCTTTGATGGCCTAAGTGGTTAGAGTGTCTACCTCAGATGTGGGAATTCACAGGTTCGAACCCCGGCCAAGTCATACCAGACTTATAAAAATGGTACTAGCAGCTGCCTCACTTGGTGCTCAACATTAATAGGTTATTGCCAGAACTGGTCAGCCTGCTATCATGATAATGTGACTGGGTGGGACATGATGCTACATGTCTACGGCAAGATACCCCAGTGCTAGACATTACTGTATACTGCCACCAGCAGACATCATAGCAGAATGACTGATTTCTTTTTAAGCTACATTAAAAATCCAAGTCACTATTTAACTTGCACAGTAGTAAAGTCCAATTTTTAAACAATTGTATTGTGCCATTACAAAATACCTCTACATTTTTTTCCTTTATTCTACATCTTTACCCTTACAAGAAAGAAAAGTCACATCATCTGAAATCTTTAGCATGGCCTATGCAATGACAAAATTATAAATTTTGCTTTAAAAAAGATAACAGTGATTTGTCTCAGTCTTTAAAATTGTTGCTATTTCATTATTATTTTGGTAAGTTTGGGGCATGTGGGTAAGAAATTAGGGCATGGTGGCAACATCAAGGCGTATTGGAACAGTCTTCTGGCATGCTGAGTCATCATGTTTGGTTTATATCCTGTGTCCACTGGAGATATGAATTTAAATTTATTACATCTCTCATTTTTACACATCATATAATTTAAATGAAAGTCTTTAAATTTGTGGGTAACATTTATAATAATAAATATGTATTTCCAGAATTCGAGTGAAGAGCTTAAATGCCAACAGCGACCTGTCTGCCCTGGCTAAAGAGATCATAGACAAGTGTAAACTAATACACCCGAGCAAACTGCCAGAAGTTGAACAACTCCTATACTATCTTCAGAACAGGAAAGAAACTGGACCTAGCAAAGGTAGGTATATGTTGACATCAATAAATAAGTAGGAATTTTGCATATTTTCTGCAAACAAATCAGCTGAAGACTCAAAACATTTTTTACTTGCATTAAAGTTACAGAAAAAATATTTATTTTAAGAATTCTGACAAAATTGTTAGTGACTAATTTGTCCTTCAAATACATTCCACAATCACAGTCACATTTGGTATATCAGATAGCTACTCCTGAATTGAGCCAACAGAAATGACAAAGAGCAGTAACTCTTGTCCATTAACTCCCCGGGCCTCAACGTTGTATGTGACACCTCTTATAAGTTCATACCAATATCGGTGTCAATATTTACATTTAATGAGAAATTTGGATTTAATGTGTGTAATATGTATTCTTCTGTACTCCATTATTTTTGCATTTTTCCAGTTCTCTTATGAGTTTGTCAGATTCTAAGGCTTAGTTTGTTTAGACCATTCTTAATCAAGCTGTCATTGAACACATGGTGTCATTCACTTGTTAATATGGACTGTTTGTGCTTGCTCACTCTTTTAGTAACAGATGTTGTATTAGTGACTCCTAAACACACTGAGCTGCAGTTTATGTGGTTTTTTTCTTGCATCATTTGAGCGAGAACGTGTCGACCAAGAAGAATGACATGTAAAGAAGATACATACGAGCACAAGTCCTGTTTAGCTTGTTTATCTCTTTATTGCAGCAGGTGGTCTGAATAAATTGGCACTGCAGTATTACAGTGCATATGTCTTTGATGCAAGAGGTCACAGGTTTAAACCCCATCTGAGTCATACCAGAGACCTATAAAAATGATACTAACAGCTGCCTCGCTAGGCACTGAGCATTAAGAGGTTAGTGTTAGAACTGGTTGGCCTGGTGTCAGGATAATTCATCTGGGTGGGACATCATGATACGTACTTGCAGCATGATGCCCCATTGCTAGAGATCACTATAAACTCCCACACTGCAGACATTGTAGTGATATGACTGAAATTTTATTAAGCTGCGTTAAAACTCCAAATCACATGCACACAAAAGCATCCAGAGGGAAGAAAAAAGAAGCAGATCCCTCAAAGACAATGCTGATATCATGAGTTTACATCCGAAGTTAGCATCTCATGTGAGACCTGTAGGAGACATTGCTGCCACCTCCCCTAAACATGTCTGACATTTACAACCATTAGCTTACGTTATCAGAATTTAATTGGGGGGAAACAAAACATTTAGTTTTTGCGATTTACCACCTTTTAACAGATGCATTGTCTGGTTCAGGAGTTTAAAATGTATTAATTAAATTCAGTCCAAATTATACTCTTGTTTCTCTCTTGCTTCTGCAGGTTTTTCTGACTCAAAGTGGAGTGTTACCCCTTCCCCCAAATTTAGGCAGTAAAGTTGGCGCAAGTCCTATTGCATGTCTGAATATGGCCTTCAGGCCTGTATGTCCAGGTGCATGGGGTTTTCGCTAGATCTGTTTGATTCATATTTCAATCTGGTTTTACTGTTCAGAACTGTCTTTGCTATCTGGCCGTCCCTTTTGGGAATCTTATTGATAATTCTGTTCACCTATCCAGGATTATGGCTCTGCCTCCATACAACTATGGGATTCGTAATGACAGATCCATCTCACTATGTCTTGTGCAACATATCCATATTATAATTGGAATTATTTTGAATTTTTATGTACAGTCATGCTTTCAAAGCAGCCAGTACCAGTGATGGTTGGGCTGCCTTCAGCACAGCTGGCAGCCATGCCGACCATGTTTCTGGCAAAGCAGTCAACTGTTCCAGCATGACACATTCATCTAGCAAACCTGCGAACCCACATGTCCACAGCTTATCCACTAGGAAGTTAAAGCAGGTTATATAGCTATGACACCATTGTGACATCTGTGCCACTGGATATAGTTTATAATGATACGCAAGCTGAAACAGAACAAGACTCAACTCAAGATGAATGTGGAGATACTCCCAAACAACAGTCTTACTCAGATCCAACCATGGAATAGACTAAGTTCAGCTTAAAGGCTGCAATGAAAGAAATATCCAGGGGGGTTGTCAGTTTCTGACTGCTGTCCATCCTATACCACAAACCTGCCAACCCTTATGATTTTACCATAAGTCTTAAGAAAATTACCCTTAAAATATAGACTTATGGCATACAAGCAGAAATTATGGAAGAATGATCATTGCCAAAAAATCCAAATATTTGGTTCATCCATGTTTGATTTGGATCCGGGTTTCATATTAGAATTAGTGAAATTAGTCAGGGAACCAGACTAACTTTACAACAGCACCACAGACACTTTAAACTGCACCTATTTGTTCATGCAAAGCGTCAGCATGATCAAACTATTGATTATAAAAAATTTTTAAAATGGTGTCCTGAAAGTATTGCATGTTTAAGATGAAAGGGAAAATAAGCTTCTAAAAATGTGTTATTAATCAACACAAAAGAATAAAAAGGAGTATTCAGATTCTTGTGAATAAAATATGTAAAGGACATAATTACGTTTATTTGAGTATGCCTTATGGCGGTAGATATGATTGCTGTCGTCATGTGAAATGGAAAAAGAATTTCCAAGAATTATGTTAAGTTGAGAGATAGCAACAAGCCACTGAGTTGCATAGGGTTTGGAACCAAAGTTTGTGCAACTGTACTAGTGGTAAATAAAGTCTTTGTGTACTTTACAGACTTTTCAGTTGAACGTAATGTTTATCATTGCTGTGTCAAACTTTTAGTTACGTTTTCCAGCTTTACCATAGCAGTTATTGATATTTTGTTACACCTTACTGAAAACTGGTCAATCTTATCAACAACAAAAAAAACTGCCTTACTGAGATGGACTTGTCAGGGTTGGCAGGTATGATACCGCCATGCATAACTACATGGTCAAAGCAATGGTAGATCTCAACAATGAGGATGGGATGTTGTCCTTGAAGCTGCTTCCATAGTCAGGAAAAACTAAATAGATTAATGACTGTCTGTTGGGAAGAATTTTGATCTGGGGAATGCACGGGCTTTCTTCTCTAAAAGTCAAGTACCAGCAAGATTCTTATCTCACTGATTCAAAACGCATTCTGATGCCTTCCATATGCAGTTCACTTGTCTTTCCAATTGTTCTATAAGAATTTATGCTATGTAATTTTGAATTTGGTTCATGTTCACCTGCCGTGAGCATGCTTGGGAGGGGATAGCCTGAATTACTCAGTTCATTAACAGTGCAGCTCATGGTGAATGTGCCAACTGCCTATGTGAATCTGGACATGTTACATGATGCATTTTTGCACTCCATGTTGCACAAGCCACATCAAGATTGACCCATTTGGGTTACCATTACTTGGGGGAGGGGCCAAACTTGCCACCCAATTAGCACAGTCTTTTAAGATCAGTCAACCCCTACTGCTCTGGTGGTCTAGTGGTTAGAACATCTGTCTCAGATGCGGGAGGTCATGGGTTCGATCTCGGCCGAGCCATACCAAAGACTTACAGAAATGGTACTAACAGCTGCCTCGCTTGGTGCTCAGCATTAAGAGGTTAGTGTTAGGACTGGGCAGCTGGTTTCAGGATAATATGACTGGGTGGGACATCATGCTACATGTCTGCGGCATGATGCCCTAGTGCTAGACATAACTATAAACTGTCACACTGCAGACATCATAGCGATTTGACTGAAAAATTGTTAAAGCTGCGTTAAAAATCCAAATCTCACGCACACCAATCCACCCCTACTACAGTGGAGAGACAATAAATAGGCCATGTTCAATTCAGACCCCATTCTAATGCTTGGAGACATGAACATAACCGGTTTAGGAGGTAGTTTTACAGGAAATGAGGGTAAGAAACCAAGTTTCTCTGCCTTCTAACTCTCATTGTTGACATGCAGTCTACCGATGGATGCCTATCTCCTGCAATTCCAGTATCACTGGATCACTCAGCCAAAGAATGAATGGGTGAGCCAGGTCATTTCAGACAGGATTCGGATTTTATTTATGCAACCCCCTTCTCTTTCCTCCATTCCCCTTGTCACAGGCATACTATCAGATCAGGGGAAAGATGTGTTTCTACAACCACAATCTCAGGTTTTTATTCCAGATTTTTTCTCTTCTGGAAAGTGAACAGCAGGTTGAGGCTGAACAACAACCAGGGTCACCAATACATTCTGCCACCAAAATTTGAATTGGAGATGGCATAATCTGTACATCTCTAGAAAGGGACAAGTATGTAAACAGTCTCAATGTGACTTATGCATATTTTCATGTTCCTACCCACAGAAATTTCACCATTTTGCTTACCAGACAATGATTTATTAGTTTCAAAATCTGTCCTGTCATCTAAACATCAGCCCCTGGGTTTTCACCCAAATCATGAATCATGTCATCACCCAGTTCCATTTGACTTAATCTGTAGTGTCCTCAAAATAAAGATGGTAAAAAGTTTTATTCTCTTCAAGAGCAGAAATTAGCTATCACTTTTGGATCATCTAGGTTTTCTTGTGAACTGGGAAGAGTCTGTTCTTTATCTATCCCAACATTTGGGTCATCTGGATATAGAGTTTCTCACCAATCTGTCTGTTATGACTCCCTCACATTCCCCTAGTCCAGATCAATGAACTTGACTGGTCCATTTCTAGTACAGAATGGATTTACTTGAGAATTCTTGCAACTCCTAAGATTATTCATTGTAGCAGTGGACTTGATCCCACTTAGTCATCTTTTATGCACCCCTTACAGATGACACTGCTGGCCTAATGGAGCCCCTTTTCAAGCCCCCTTGATCAAAAAGTCATGATCATGCACAAGGTATGGTCATTCCTGTGCCAGTGGCGTAACCCAGGTTGTTGCATGACAGGGAGAAGTCCTCAGCAGCAATGACATTTTGTACTAATGCCAGTACCTGTGTTTGGGGTGTCCACCTGTTGCCGGCTACTATGGGAGCAAGAGGTCAGCCTCTTCACATCAGTCATCTTGAAATGAATTCTGTCATCAATGCTTTTCAGTTCTGGAAGATGGCATCCCCTTCTTAAATTTTGATAGGTCTGTTGTAACTTGCATCCATGCTTATTATGTGGTCATTGTTTTGGCACCCCATTGTGTGTGTGTGTGTGTGTGTGTGTGTGTTACGGAAGGAGAGAATAAAGTTGGATAGATCATTGATATGGATCACTAAAAAATTGTATTATAATGCATTCTCTAAGGTAACATACTTTGTGCTTTTTCAAAAATCAAAAATATTTCTTATTCTGCAAAATAAATATTGCCTTAGTTGTGAAATTTTTGTAGCATATATATATATATATATATATATATATATATATATATATATATATATATATAATCAAGCTACACAGGATGACATTTGAGGAAGTGTTTGACCATATGGTATAAATTTTTGTGAATTTTCCTTAATTATTGTTTTTACTGTTGCATCTTTTGTATTGGACCCTGGACGATATGCTGTTGTAGTAAAAAATAAATTACTCATATCATGCTATAAAATATGGCTCTTTTTTTGTAGCCTCGGGCAAAACTCAGCTACAAGAAAAACCTGAAGTTCCAACCTATGATCCGACAGAAATTGATGAGGTGGCTAACATCAATGACATTGATGAATATCTGGAACTGCTTTATGAGGATGTTCCAGAGAAAATACGAGGGTCTGCATTTATTCTGCAGCTTTCAAGAAATCCAGACAACCTTGAGGAGTTATTTCAGAATGGCAAGTAGCCCTCAATCATCATGCATATCACCTTTCTAACCTGGCAAAAGATTCTGACCGGAAAATGAAATTATTGGAAGACATAGTAATTTTGTTTTTGCAACAATATTCAGAGGTTTCGTTCCCGGAACCCTTGAAAATCTTTAGAAGCCTATTAAAACATTCTTGACTTTTCAAAGCCATTAAAAGGACAGTTTGAAAAAAGGTACAAATTGGGGGGTTGCAAAAATATTGTAGTACTGTATCTACTTGTTTATAAGTCAGGTCCAAACACAAACTACAGAGACTGATCTGCTGTCACATAATGCATTGCCAGTCAGGGTCTGTATTATTTGTTCTGATGATTATTTGGGGTCCCAGCTGGCCTACAGTGGTCAAGGGCACTTCCACAGATCACTCACACATCTTACATCTGTTTGCATGATTTCATGTCACTGATCAGCCATCATGATTATGTGAGAAAGCTTACCAGTCGATTCCCATGGGTTGATGGTTCATCCCATGGTCTTTTTGAGTTCTTTCACCACCCAATATCACATGCTAAAAACGGTGTTGAATCCCATAAAATCAAACCAATCTGCTATTTCCTTCTAACAAACTCCATGTGCCCAGATCTGCTTGGGAAAGGGGTGGTATTGCTTTATGTTAAAACAGATTTGGGTCTGTGCAGATTGCAGTTGGACCCGAAATATAAGCCAGTATAGATGGTATTTGATTGCAACTGTTAGCATATGCTTTTATTGCATCTTTTTGTGAATAACAAGAAATTTTTTCCATGTATGACTGGATTCTGATCATGTTCTGTTAAGTTGTGATATTTTTAATTTCAATTGTTCTTATTTCTTATTGTAGAAACTTTAGTGGGAGCTTTATCTCGGGTGCTGAGAGAAGACTGGAAGAAAAGTACAGAGCTGGCAACAAACATTATCTACATTTTCTTCTGCTTCTCAAGTTTTACCCAGTTTCATGGCGTAATTTTGCATTTCAAAATTGGAGCTTTGTGCATGACAGTGGTTGAACATGAACTCAAGAAGTACGGCCTATGGAAAGAAGAACTGGAATCAAAGAAAAAAGCAGATATCCTTTTCATGCTGTAATATCTCATAAATTACTACTGCATTTGTAAATCAAGCCTAACTTTAAAAGCATTGACCCCAATCTACCATCACATGATACTTTGACAGATTGAGGTCAGTGCTGTTTGTTCTACTAAGTACTCCTAAGAAACTGCACACACCCAGATCTGCGTTTGTGCAGTTTGCATCTGAACTTGACTTGCAAGCTAGTACATGACTAACAAGATATCATTTATTTTTGAAGATACTGACTCTGTTTGACTGAAAGTGAAATTTTTGTGTTACTAAATTTTTGAATATACCTCTAATGGGTAAGAAAGTATTCTTTTCTTGTCAAGTGGTTATATGCTGAACTCAGATATTTGGGCAAAATGACTTCCATCCAGTCAGAATAGGACAAAATGACTTTCCTCCAGTCAGAATAGGGCACATTGAATTCCCTCCAGTCAGAATAGTGCACAATGACTTCCCTCCAGTCAGAAGAGGGCAAAATGACTTCCCTCCAGTCAAAATAGTGCACAATGAATTCCCTCCAGTCAGAATAGGGCAAAATGACCTCTCCAATAAAAATACGGCAAAATGACTTCTCCAGTCAGAATAGGGCTCATAGAATTCCCTCCAGTCAGAATAGGGCAAAATGACTTCCCTCCAGTCAGAATAGGGCAAAATGACTTCTGTCCAGTCAGAATAGTTCACAGTGACTTCTGTAGAGTCAGAACAGGACACAATGACTTTCCTCCAGTCAGAATAGGGCACATTGAATTCCCTCCAGTGAGAATAGGACACAATGACTTTGCACCATTCAAAATAGGCACAGTGAATTCTCCCCAGTCAGAATAGGGCAGATATGGCAAACATTAAGAGAAAAGTGTGTGTGTACAAAGTTCAAAATTTATAATGTTAACAATAGTCACTTTTTTAAACTTGGTCATTTATATATTTTCGTGTCAGATAATTAAATTACTGACAAAATGTAACTGCTCCAGTGGCCTAGTGGTTAGAGCATTTGTCTCGGATGCAGGAAGTTGCAGGTTTGAACCCGGGGCCAAGTCATACCAAAGACTTATAAAAAAAATATTACTAACAGCTGCCTCACTAGGCGCTCAGCATTAAGAGGTTAGTGTTAGGAATGGTGGCCTGGTGTCAGGATAATGTAACTGGGTGGGACATCATGCTACATGTCTGCAACATCATGCCCCAGTGCTACACATCACTATAAACTGCCTCACTGTGATATGACTGAAAAATTATTATTAAAACTACATTAAAAATCCAAATCTCACACACACTGACAAAATTTTTTAATATATATAAAAATATTAAGCTTTTCATTTTTTCCATCATCACAGTTGACAACACTATAAATAGGTTACAATAAATATTGGCAAGTTTTCATATGTTTTATATTATGGACCACTCCGGTGGCCTAGTGGTTAGAGCGTCCGCCTCGGATGCGGGAGGTCGTGGGTTCGATCCCCGGCCGAGTCATACCAGAGACTTAAAAAATTGTACTAACAGCTGCCTCGCTTGGCGTTCAGCATTAAGAGGTTAGTGTTATGACTGGTCAGCATTGTGTCAGTATAATGTGACTGGGTGGGACATCATGCTGCATGTCTGCGGCATGATGCCCCGGTGCTAGACATCACTATAAACTGCCACATTGCAGACATCATAGCGATATGACTGAAAAATTGTTAAAACTATGTTAAAAATAAAAATCTCATCAAATCACATCATGTGTTTATTGGATGAAATAATAGATAAAATGATCGTTTTTATTATTGAAATGGATATGTCCAAGTTCTAATTTGCTTATGATTGAGCTACAAAATTAAAGTTTTAATATTTTTTTTTTTCAAGGGTCATGTGTAGTATATGATATATGTTATTTCTGGCACTTATCATCATCAAAATTAGCTCCAAACTTTGCATTTCTTTTTATAACTTTATACCTTTCTCTTTGAATGGTAAATTAACACAAAATGTGCACACCTTTCTTTGTGTTTGTAGACAGAATGATCAGCACAGAGATGACAAGATTTTGCATATATTTCCCACTAACATGGACCCTGGGGTAATATTTTGTTTGATCATAACATTTTGCTATTTAAAGCAACAACAAAATCCACAGAAATTTATACCATGCAGAAAAAGAAGAATTTACAGTATCAGAAATTCTAAATGTACGCAGCAGATGTTCCTGCATTGTATATGTGTGTGGTAATTTGTTTTTAAAACTATCATTGACATCCAATATTTTATCAATCTAACTGTTAAGGAATGGATTAAAAAAAATATTTGTTTAGTGATGCAGATACAAGATGTGTTTTAATTGAAAGAGTCCTGTTGACAAATATTTGGTTTTGAACTGTATTTTGTTTCTAAATTATGACTTGACTTAGTTCCATTCAAGTTTTTTTGCCAGATTGTTTTTTTTTTTTTACAAATGGCTATTTGTAAACATGTGTTGTATAGCAGATATAACATTTAACATATATACTTGCTTATAAATTAGGGTCCAACAGCAAGTGAGCAAATTTATCCATTTTCAGTTTTCCATTTTTTTTTCCTTTTGTTTAGATTTAGAAGTATAATTATAAAACAGATGTCTCAAACAATCCACAAACCTGTTATTAATATCACGCTGAACAGTTGCATCTTATTGACCATACTTAACTGACATATGTTTGAAAGCAGTTACAAAGGTAAAGCCAACGGAATCATATATACAAACTTTTAAGTTAGGTCCAACTGTAAAGTCACCAGACTATGATTTACCATCACATAATGCACCAACAGATCTGGGTATATGCTGTATGCTAGGAGCAATCATTAGAACAATCAACATAGACCCTGATCTGCTGTTATATTGGTCACCATTCAGTCATGCAAATAGGCACTGTGATAAGTTCATGTAATGAAACATGTAATGAAACATGAACGTAGGGGACTTGTGGAAAGATCCAAACTACCAGATATGAACAAGCCATTTTTGTACTTATGAGTGTTACAGGTTGTTACATAAAGTGGATAACTGATTTATTCCATCAGAGTACTGACAGTGGGGAGGATATAAATGTCTTCCCATTAATGTTAGGACACCTGGTGCAAATGCACCAGCTTGAAATGCTCCGATATAACTTGAAACAACATGTGGGGTGAGACTGCTGGTGAAGGAGATGAATGTGGCAGACAGCAATTAGATGTTGTCCATGTTACCAAGGAAACTGATGAGGATTGCCCATACTAAAATCTACAATGCAATAATGTGTCTGTTTCAGACATTAAATGCCTGTTGGCCTATGAATTGAGGTCTTGGCTTGCTCTTCGTCGATGTGGATCCCATTCTGTCAAAGATATTAGTTATATAACACACTATCCATAACCACACTGAACACTTTGGTTATGTCACACACTGTATTTGTCCTTAACCACATTGCACCAGAGGCAGACAAGGACAACAAAAAACTGAAGGATGAGAATGAGAAGAGCTTGAAAAAGTTTGAAGGCCTTGTCAAGAAACAAGAGCAGCTTTTACGGGGTAAGAAATGTGTCAGCCGTATGTCAGCTTAATTGTAATCTTGTATTGTATACTTGCCTTTCAAAGTAAAGTGTTATGTAACCTGTTTGTCAGTCTGTTTATAAGTCTCTTGTGAATAATCATTGTTTACTTTACCTAAGTCTATAGCAACATTTTAATTCTTGTGTTACTAAATATTACTTTTTTTTCTTTCTTCACTTTTAATTCTTTACAGATTGATTCTCATGATATATGGACAGAATATATATATATATATATATATATATATATATATATATATATATATATATATATATATATATATATAGACACACACACACACAGGGATTTACAAATTAACTTGCCTGCTTGACTCCCAGGGCAAGCTCCAGTTTCCAGGTAACTTGCCCACAGGCAGGGCCAAAAAATTGAGTTGGATATTTGAGGTGTTCTGTTACTGATTGAAGCCATTTTTGACAAATAAGGAATAAATATTGCTATTTTAACTTATCAGTTACATTTAATCGTAATATTATACATATACAGGATTAGCCAACGTTCAGGTCTCTAGCCTAGCACTGGGCAGTTTCTTAGCTGGCCAAGTATACAGATTGGTTGATGCATGTTGCCGTCTTTAGACAATTAAGGCGTTTAATGTCAGTAATGTTTGAGATTTCATTGACAGGTGTTTGAAAATAAAAGGTACTCGCCAATAATGATTCACCACCAGGATTTCATTCAAAGCATGATCAGTGTACCAAAAATGTAACACCTGTACATTGTTTATGATCTCTTGTTTATGTGGTATTTAACAGGAGAGTCCGAGACCGATAAGTAAATACTGCTTGGGAAAATATTCAATAGGTAAAAATAGGTGTTCTTAATCTTAATGTTCGGCTTTGATGCGTGTCGCAGATTTTCAAGGTGACTAGATGATAATTGAGAAGTATATTGATGAAATCAGTGTTCACATATCTTTCAGTTTCAGGTATAAATTAATCATTAGATAGAGTCTAGCTATCATTATTCTTGGTGTAGTTAATTAAATGAGTCTGATTTCTTATTTAGGCAAGAAAAGGAAACTTAACGAAGTTTCTAGCTCTAACAAACCCATCTTACAGAAAAATAATCAGTACGATGCTGCTAAAGATGCAAGAAAGTTTCATTCACCATGGATTAATCAGTATCCATGGGTAGAACAAGACTTAATTGATTTAATCTGCTGCAACTGAGGCAGAAAATATCACCAAACTGCTCAAGACAAAACAGGATAGCAAATCCAGTTTCCATAGGGACTAACAATTATAGGAAAGACAGTATCATATCCCATGATTTAAGCAAAGTTCATTTGGACTGAATTGCAAGGAGCATGAAAGAGAATGGGAAGGCATATACTTCAAACTCTATAACCCATATTACACCTATCAGTCATACACCAAAATAAAGAGAATTAAAGGTTCTTTGAATTATACCTAAGATATGCAAGGTCTTTTTTAAAAAGCCAGTATAACCAGTGAGGAAAGCCGGGGAAATTCTTTTTCTTTAAAATCCTAACCCTATGCAAAATATGAAACTTATGAGCACCACCTTATGCATAGACATTGATGACCCTGCATCTCCCATTAGATTTGGAGGAGAAAATAAAATCATTACTTGATTTCATGAAGGCCAGAAGAGAAGAAGATGATTTCACCTACATAATATCATCATTAACATGGATTAAGCTCCAGTGTACTTTGATCTTATTCTTGGACAGGCTGTCAATCAGAAGGGGTTAGAAGTGTTAGAATTCACATGACTGGTGCAGATAAAAATATCTTTAATCCTTGCAGTTTCAAAGCGAATGTGCTCCCTCCAATGATAATTTTTCATGGCATGAAAGAGCTTAAAGAAAAAGATGGATTGTGTGTATGCAGGAGAATGGTTGGGTTGATGAAGTGATGCTACAGGGATTATCACATTTTAATATTTGTTTAAACTATAATTCTAAGTTTGAGTGCATTTTCTGACATATGATTTACAAATGATTTAAAAGATGTCATACAACTTACAACGAAACAATAATGTCCCAGAACATAGTGTTAAAAACAATTAAAAATCAGTTTATGATGTCCCAACAAATACAGTGTCCCAATATATGGATACAGAATCATTTGGTATGAGTGAGTAGAAGAAAGAATATGTCTGCCATTTACAGATTTTACAAAATAATGAACACCTAATTCATTTTGAGTAATATATATTTACTAGGTTAATTGTCCATCCTAGGAATGAAATAAGAAAAAGAATATATAAAAAATAAAACTAATTGGGATGAGCAAGTTTAAAAGAAAGTTTGAAGATAAAAATATTTTAAAAAGTAGGAAAAAATTTGGGATGCCACCACGAGTTTTAAACTCATGACCAAGATCTTTGGCAGCACTGACACCCATACAGATGTAGGTGTTCATATATAAGAATTTCAATTTTTATTCTGTAAGACTGAAAAAACTGAATACTTAAATAATATGCTCTAAAAAAAAATTATATTGAAGATCTTGGTCTGTGTTGCTGGTTCTCATTCAGATGGTCAAATGCCAGTATGAGAGACCTAGAACCAATAATTGGAGCAGTAAGAAAACTTTTGATAAATATTGCTGTGACATTACCAGTTTTCTTCTTTCAGTGGCATTCTACCTCTTACTAAATCTGGCAGAGGACCTGAAGGTAGAGTTGAAGATGAGGAACAAGGGAATGGTCAAGATGCTGGTCCAATCACTGGAGCGAGACAACCCTGAACTCCTCATTCTTGTTGTGTCCTTTCTGAAAAAGCTCAGCATCTTCATAGAAAATAAAGTGGAAATGGTAAATATCAATCAGAGGAGACATAGATGTAATTCTAACTGCAATATAATTAATCCTTTGATTGCATTTCCCAATCAAATTATTGTTAAAAAGATGCTTTGCTACTTCTTAAATCCAGTAATTGTGGAAATATGCAACGTTTTTGTCTTTTTCGTCAATATTTCACATCCATGAATGGGTGAAAGCTTTTGAAGCCTATCCCCATATCTCTCCATTGCTAAGTGGCTTAATTTGTTTACAGTTTTAGATTTTGTCCAATATCTTTGACAGAATCTTAATTAAAATTTTTGATCATTGACCATCCATCCAGAAAGTTAGTATATTATTGAGTATAAACGTATTTACTACATGCTGCAATAAATAAATTTAAATGTTAAATTTGTTGATATTTATGTGAATTTCTTGCATTTGTAGATTTTCTTTACTTTATGCTCCATCATAGTATCATTGATGCCTGTTTTTGGTTATTTTTGCATGCACTGCTGATATTGATCAACTTATTTAGCAGCAGCCATTGATTATTTGTGTAGGTGAAAACTTAGATTTGTTATCTATCACTAACATTTAGTTTTTTTATTGAATATGTTACCCATAATACTTTAGGAGAACTACCAGTACCTCACAAATCCAGCCCTCCCAGATACTTCTTTTAACTACAGAGAGCTAAAAGTTGTCTGCCAACCTATTTGGCAGTCAGCCAGAGTGATCTCCCCCTTACATATATAACTTGGTGGCCAAATGTAAGAATATCCTGGTTATTGCTTCAGCTCATGCCAACAAGCACGCTCTTGTCATGAGAGATCTTGCAAAAGCCCGAAGCTACATGGAAGATATAAGGAAAGTATACTCAATCAATATTTCCAACTTTTTCTCTCTTTCTATCACAACAAAGTTCTGCCTTTACAAGTTGCTACACTTTGTCATCATCACAAATGTATGTACTTGCATGTGGAGCCTAAGCGACTTCACAATCAGTTTGTGCTGTATTTATGTTATACATGCAAGTCTCTAGTGCTCATATAACTCCTATATATGTGTAATTCCTTTACAAACGGGTACATATTGGCGAGTTTCTATCCAAGGCTTTCATGCCGTCATTGTGCCTACTTTAATGTATTTACTTGTATGGGTGGTCTCATGGCCCTTTTCCCTACAAGTATTGGCTCCTAATGGATTTTGTTGTACCTGCTGTTTATGTCTTTCTAAAGGTGCCTGAGTTTCCTTTTACGTGAAGGTTTTTTGTGTGTAATGTAGACACTGGTGTATTTCTGTATTTCTTCCTTTCTGTTCAGACAAGTACAGGTCAGTGCTCTATGCATGGTTTATTCAGTTGCCTCCTGCGCATACATGTTTCTATAGGCAACCCTTGAGTCATGTTAATATACATAAACTTTAAATCATACTTATCATGGTCAGATGAACATGTAGCCTATGCGACTTCATAACTTAGGTTGGGGCAGCATTATTTACATGTGTGTTTGTCTTTATGCTCTGAAGAACTCCACATATATGTATAATTCCTTCCTTTCTTGTATACGCTCTCCGCATCTGGACTAATTAACAAGGAAGAATCCAACCGAGTAGCATCTCAACAGTTTGTTTACCTAAGTATGGACTTCAATACACAAGCACCATATTTTGTATCCCTCAGGATCGGGCATTCAAACAACCCATGGTATCTTGAGATTATAATCTGTACTGATGCAAGTTTGAAAAGTTGGGGAGCCCTCTACTACGGTCATTTCGGGATGCCAGCAGTGCATGCTGTCCACAGGAACGACATCTTCACATCAATAATTCTGGAGAGGATGGCCATTGTGAAAGCCTGAGTCCCCAGACCTTTGCATCATGGTGTCGGATTTGTCTCAAACAACAAGAAGGAGCTCCATACTACAATGGTGATTTATCTTCAAGAACAAGGTGGACCCCAGTCCCCAGACCTTTGCATCAAGGTGTGAGACTTTTTGAAGTGGTGTTGTCATCAACAAGCCATACAGATTCACCATATCCAGGGACTCCTCTTCACTCTGACTGGCCCTTCATTATTGAACATTCATCTGGTACAGAAGGAAAGGTCTCTCCATTCCTCCATTCTTACTCAGATCTGTACCAATGGGACCAACTGTTGGTGGGCCTGTTTGCGAAAATAGGAAATGCCAAAAACCACATTCTTGGTCTCTCCCATCCTGGACCCAATAGTTTGGACAATGGATGCCCTATTGTTGGATTGGACCAACATGAACTCATGCACCAACCCATGATACCTCTGATTCCAAGTGATACTGAAAGCAAGGGAATCAGCCTGTAGCCATATCCTCATCACACCACTCCATCGGGAGAATTTGTGGATTAACCACCTCATCAATCTTGAATCGGAAACCCTGCGGAATTCTGATTTTCCTTCATCTACTCATATAACCAAGATGGCAGTTGGTCATCCTTTTCCGGACCCCCGAACTTGCATGTCTTGATGATCGCAAATAGGCCTTCAAAATTCATCATTTTCACAACCAGTCATGGTGGAGAGAATCGGCTCAGGTTTGATGGCCCTCCACTCCGAAAGCATATGAAGTCAATGGCACATTTCATCCAGTGATGTACAGATGAACATGTCTTACCTGATAGCTAACTCCCACCTATGGCTCTTAAAAGAGAGCAAGTTAGCTCCAAGTATGATCCAAGGTTAACATTCCACGGTTGCCAACACCTTCATCATCATCAGAGAGAAAGGTTATCAGACAAACCAGGACTTATCCAACCTTCTCATCAACTTTGTTTATACATGGCCAGAAATGTTAACCCTAGGCCTAAAGAGGAACCTATCTTGGATATTAACCTGACTGGATAAGACACCTTCTGAACAATTTTCAATGGTATCTCTGGCACTCCTCATACAAGACCTGCTTCATCATGGCATTTGCAACTGCAGGCATGATTCTTGAAATATATGCCCTATCAGCAGACCCGATTTACATGCAAGTTCCAACAATTGGGTCAGTTTTATTCATGGCAGCATCCTCTTTCATCACTGAGAACTGTCTCTCTTCCGCTGTTAGCTAAACCTTTGTCATGAACCCTTTTGTCTCATCTGGACACGTCAACTAAAGGCCACCTACAGGACCCAGTCTTGGCTTCAAGTGATTCGTTATACAAACAGAGCCAATGCATCAAAGGAGATCATGCCTCTTTCTATTTCTCATAAAAGGACAGGAGTATTCATCAGAACAGAATATCATGTACTGGAGTGAGGGGGTTATTCGATCAGCTCACTGAACTTTTATGCACTTCAGCTCAAGAGTTTCAAGCAGCTGCCACCAACCTGGCATCAGACCGGAACTGTTTGCTAACCAACATCATTCAGGCTGCCTGATGGAAATAAGAGTCCACATTCTCTAGCTTTTATTCTGAGATCTGTCATCTCAGTGAGGCCAGTTTGATCTGGTAGGACCTGTATTTGCAGCACATCAGGTCTTCCTTTCAGATCAATCGACACCTTATGACACGGCTTCACAACTTTGCTGGATTTGCAGGTGGACATTTTTTACCTTTTGAAGCCACACCCCAACAGATGGAGTCTCCTCCAGTCAGGTTTCCTAGAAGCTGTCTCAGTACCTTAGTGGACCTGAGATCGTATCTCTGAGGTAAAGGGATGTACCTCCCTTCATCTCTTACCTATTCTCCTAAGGTATTATGATTGAGTAAAAATTTGAAGAAGAAACCAAGTTTTCCTAGTAAAATACGTTTCTTGAAAAATACTTACCCAATCATAATACACTTAAACCCTCCCAGCCTCCCAGCAGTTACATCCATAGGGAGTGTGCCCTCCACACCAGTAATAACTGGGATATTCTTACACTGTGCCATCAAGTCTTATATGTAAGGGGAGATCATTCTGCTTGACGGCCAAATAGGGTAGCAGACAGCTTTTACCTCCCTTTAGCTAAAAGAAGTATCTGGGAGTGCTGGATTTGCGAGGTAGTGGTAGTTCTCCTAAGGCATTATGACTGGGTAAGTATTTTTGAAGAAACTTATTTTACTAGGAAAAATAGGTTATTCTTGTCTTCAGAAAATTAATAGACCATGCAGATGAAATGCATAAAATGTAAGAGATCTAAGGCAACTGAAGACACATGTGAGACCTCCCTTGCATGTACCAAAAAGTTCAGACCATTCAGTGGTCCAAAACTACGTACAGTTCAGATTAAGTTCCATGGTCCTGCTGATGCTACCAGGATTCATAGCAGTGAACAGGCTGTTGTCAGCAGGCATTAAACCAGTGGTTGTTGATGTCTTGTCTCCATTAATCAGTCAGTTGAGGTGGAAATACAGGACCTAGTTGGTGCACTCAAAACACTGGCTGTTTCACTAATGTCCTTGCTTCCATTAATCAGTCAAGTAAGGTGGAAATGCAGGACCTAGTTGATGCACTTAAAAAAGACAATGGCAGTTTCACTCATTGAGACTATCCAAACTCTGGTTTCATGGCCAAAATCTTGGCTGATTGCACAGCATCTTTGTTGCTCATACGTCCATGTCTGTGCTGGCACTAGCAATGGTCAGGGTAATTCAGAGTAGTACAAGACTTGAAGATGGCAAGAGTTGAATTTAAACTTGACAAAACTGTACAGATTGGTAAAATTGCATGCTATGTATTGATCACAGTGAAATGCAATATGTCATCTAATTCCATGTCAGTCAGTCACATTTTGGTTATGTTTGTTGAGTAAGTCTGTACTCTGGTGATACACAAAGGCTAGCAGGTCCATCCCTAATTAAATTTTCAGGATTTAGTACATATAAGTGAATTTGTGCAGAAAGTTGCACTGCTCTATAAATAAAAGGAAACTAAATTTGACAGGAGGCCATTATATCAGTCAGGGTATACTCTGCCTTTTTCATCACATGTTTGAAAAAGAAGATACTTGATTCACAAAAGAAATGATGTTCAGATTGACCAGTAATATGAATCTGATGAGTTTATTGTTGTGACAGATTGTTGACAAATGCATTAATGGGATTTGTGATCATTCTGAATAACCCACCAGTAATATGAATCTGATGAGTTTATTGTTGTGACAGATTGTTGACAAATGCATTAATGGGATTTGTGATCATTCTGAATAACCCATGAGATGGTCCTAATGGAAATAAAGGTATGCCAAAGAATTATTATCTTGTACAAGTCAATTCATGACATTAATATAGGGAGAGGGTGTCTGAGGATTAGTGATGTTAGAAATAGGGGCATGAATACTTGATAGTTTCATAAGAACTGTTGATCTTAACCAGTTGGAAGTGTTGGTATGGTAAACTATGCACAGGTGGCTAAAATTACTGTATGTACTTGCTGATAAGCAAGTTCAACTGCAGAATGCACCCAGATCTGCTGACATAAAATGCACCAGCAGATCTGGGTCAATGTAGGCTGTTGGGTGTTATCGGTTGAATATACAGCATAGATCCCAATCTGCTGACACATTATACAATGGCAGATCAGGGTCTGTGTTGTTTGCAGTTGGACTGAGTACATAAGCAAGTATCTGTGATAGGGATTGGTCTTTGGGAAATTATCAATGAAGTGTCTGTTATGGTAAAATGGTCTAGATTTTGTGCTTTACAGATGAGTGTGGATACATAACACAATTGACACATGAAACACCACCTTTCTTGATACCCTTGTTTGTGCATTTCATTTAAAAAAAATTAATTTTCCTATCACGTCTGACTTTCATAAGCTGATGCACATTTTATTTTATTTTGCAGGCTGAAAATAACATCATCGAGAAGCTGACACCCATCATTCCCTGTGATCATGAGGATCTCTTAAATATCACTCTTCGTCTCCTTCTGAATCTCTCCTTTGACACAGACATGAGGAGTAAAATGATCAAATTTGGTCTACTTCCAAAGTTGGTTAATCTGCTGAGTAAGTCTCTCTAATGCAAATGCCAGTGCCTGTGTTCATAAAGATAAATATTTTCATAGCAAACAAGTTTGATCATGAATTTCTGTTTTTAATTATGAATATGCATGGGTAGAAAAATTGCATGGAAACCCATTACAACTAAACATGAATGCCCAGTAACCATTATTAACAGTGTGAAAGCCCGGCCATGCAACCATATGATTGATATAAATAAAAAAATATTATCAAAAACTTTTAATGGATTTTTATATATTCTCCGTCAGTGAACATTTGATTCTAATATTGTGCCTGATTTATTTCCATATAATTCCATAGCTCAGTGCTGGGTGATTGCTGTGAGTCAGAGGCCACACTGATTCACATGTGTCATTTAGTACAGTCCATATCGCCAACCCTTCCAAATAAAATATAGATAAGTTTCAGGTCAGGATGGCCAGCTACTAGAAAGCTGATGGACAGGATAGTGTAAATAAAATTAAATCCTTCAAAATGTCTTTTATTTGCTGATCTCAGATAAATGAAACTTGCATGTCAACTTGTGATACTTTTATTTGTGGAACTTTATGTGTGCTACAAGTAGTGTAAATAAGGACTACACATTATATATATATATATATATATATATATATATATATATATATATATATATATATATATATATATATAAAGTTGTTGAATAATTTTGATTACAGCGATCTTGGAGGTAATTACATTAAATTACCTGAATAATCTGCTAGGCAAACCAGATTTTCAAAGTTCAGAAAACCGAGGGGAGGATATCCTATTATGTTGGCATGTGCTGCCTGGTCACCAATGGAGTGCAGCCAGTAAATAGCTTAATCTATCAGCTGAATGCATTTTGGAACCAGTATATTCCATAAAATATTAGAAGTAATAGGAGATGCAGTATACTGTAATCTTCTCTAATCATAATTTTTTTAACTATGTGACCATATTTTTGCTTCTTCCTGTGTTAACAAAATTAACATGGAATGATTTTCTTGGTAAATTAGAAGCTTTGAAAGTGTTACACATTTGGATAGAAAACTACACTTTTATACCTGAAGTATTACAAGTCTTCAGATGGGGGTGGTAAACAAGTCATTGTTTTCAGCAGTAGGTTTTTTAACACCTAGTTGATCCTTAATGAAACGTCCTCTTGATAATCTTGCTATCATTGAATGAATGGTCATTATCACTTGGGGTTTTCAACAAAATATATCAAATGTTTACTTTTAATATCTCTGACCCATTTTCACATAGAAATGAAAATTAACACGTGGATGCACTTTGATTACTACCATATATCACTGTGACCGAATTTTCTTACTCAAGTGGGTTCTGTACTTTTCTCCATACCAGTCTGTCTACTGCTAGCTACTAAAAGTACTCCTGTTGGTGCAGGGATTATGAAATGTGATTACATCATAGCAGGGTTCACTGTGTATGTGGTTATACCCAGTGATTTAATATGCAGTTGGGTTACATCACAGCAATGCTCACTAGGCAGGGGGTGAAATAGTATGGTTCATTATGCAGTGCATTACATGTTAGTGTGGTTCACTGTGCAGTATGTTACATCTTAGAATGGTTCATTATGCAGCGGAATTATATCATAGAAATGTTCACTATGTAGTTGGGTTATAGCATTGCCCTGTTCATTATGCACTGTGATTACATCAAAGTATGGTTCACTGTGCAGTGGGATTACATCATAGCACAGTTCAGCTTGCTGTTGTATTACATCATAGCATGTGTTACAAGAGAGGCACTGTAATACAAGAACCCTTTTACAGTAAATGTTTGATAGGCAAAGTGTAAACGAGCACTTGATGTCGTTCACTAACTTCTTGGTAGCATTGTCAGTAAGGAAGGGAAGCATGTGATTTTGGTCTTTGTGCATGCCAAGTGTGCAAAATATGAAGAAAAAAACAAAATATAATAACAACAATAATAGTGGCTTTATTTATAGAGGGAAGCACAATTACTATTATAATTATTGCTATATAAATATGGATTCAGAGATGGGGAGGGAACTGGCCCCAGATTTCATGACACATCTCCAGATGCCTTCAACAAATTTTCAATATCATTATTGCTTGGTTGGTAGATAAAGAACATTTGACACACATCAGGTATTAACATCCAGTAATAAAAAAGAGGAGTTTTTGCCATTTTCAGAAAGAATTATTCATCTTTCATTTTATCAAGATTAAAAATGTCTCCATTTGTTGAATTTTAAAACTAAAAACTGATTTTGCTTCCTTGTCACTTTTCTCTGACAGAATTATTGTAGGAAGTTTCATAAGTCCATTATGTAAAAGTCTGAGTTTGGGAGACATTTTGAGAATGTTAGTAGAAATAATTGCCCTTTGATGTTATATTGCTAAAATGTTTTCTTGTTTCAGATAACGAGAACCACCAGTTAATAGTATTGTGTATCCTTTACCATATCAGTATGGATGAGAGATCCAAGTCAATGTTTACGTACACAGATTGTGTACCTATGGTATGTTTTATTACCTGTAGTGGTAAGAAGTTAAACATGAACTAAATATTTTTGAACAATTTGTTTTTCATTGACTCTTTTGTTAGCATACCATCAATTAGAGGCACATTGTTTTTAGAATTGATACATAATTGTCTATCATTATCATGGTTGATTTGAGAAGAAAATATGTTATATGAATGTACCAGTTATATGAATGTACCATTTCTGATGAATATGCACCATATCATTATCTCACATTAATTTTATCATTGAGTTGAATGGTCAGCTTGAAGGACACCTATTCCAGCCCTAGTGTGATATGAATATGAGTTAGGAAAATTGACAAGTCATTTTATACAGGCCCTGAAATTGGTAATAGTACCAGTCAAATTAAAACAGAATGAAGAATGAATGTAAGTCGAGCGAAGAATAGATTTTGTAGAAAATGTTGACTGCAAATGCAAACCACAGAATATGGAATGATGAATAATAGATGAAAATGGAACAAAACTTGAATGCATTTTAAAAATGTTTTTTTAAATTATTTTCCTCGCACTCCCACTAATTTCCAAGGGATTAAAAAACCTTTCCTATGATAGTTTGGGTTTTGATCTTCTATACTGATAGATAGTTACAACCCTTACACATCATAGTAAGCACCACTCTGATGGCCTAGTGGTTAGATCGTCCACCTCAGATGCCAGAGGTAGTGTGCTTGAACCCCATCCAAGTAATTCCAAAGACTTATAAAAATGGTACTAACAGCAGCCTCGCTAGGTGCTCATCATTAAGAGGTTAGTGTTAGGACTGGTTGGCCTGGAGTCAGGATAATGTGACTGGGTAGGACATCTGCTACATGTCTAAGGCATGATGCTCCAATGTTAGACATCATCACTATAAGCTGCCACACTGCAGACATAATTGCTATATGACTGCAAAATTGTTAAAGCTACATTAACAATCCAAAATACACACTAACACACATTATGATTTTATTTACACACATATTGCAGTTCTAGCTTTATCGTAAATTTAGTGCATTTTTGTCTGCATTAATGCATGTGACATTTGATTATAGGACACTTTTGATAAGACAAGATTCCAAAGATATAGTTCTCTCACTTTTACTCTCTCAAAAACAGGCGTTGACATAAGTAAATGCATTTCCATTAAATTATAAATGAGAGAAAATAAAATGAAACAGTAGATATAAATTAATTTCCAGACCCATAACTGAAAAATGATGAGATAATAAATAATAAGTGAAATGTAACTGTTACTGGAATGGAAACAAAATACAGAAGAAAAACAAACTGAATTAAGATTGTAAATAATAAATGAAATGCAGATATGATCATTAACCTGTTTCACCGTCTGTAACATGACCTCAGACTGCAATAATTACCAGTTTAATAAGGTTGAAACAGGTATTCATTTCATAGTATTATATATGTATCCTTTGCCTTCATCGCCATATAAGCATCTTATTTTTATTCCTCTGGTATGCTGTACGAGTGATATGGCTATTAAAATGTCCATCTGGATTTCCATACATTTTTGTTGTTGCCAGAGCATGACTTAATCCATTCAAAATATTTCAACTTGATTTGGTGCATCGGTTAAGCAAGTTTGTGCACAGGTACCTTTCTGCATACAATTTTCCACTTGGAATATTTGCATACATAGTGTACCATAGTGTATATAAATTGATATTAGACTATGGTACTAACATAAGTAGTATAACAGTTAAGAATGCTAGACCGAAGCGTGCTTTCAGTATGTAATCAGGTGCACGAGAGATGTGTCATTTTAGGTTGATTTCTCTTAATTCATTACATTATTATACAGGTATTAAGGTCTCAGTGAATGTAACCTTTACCAGATTGATGAAATATTGTTATAATGTTGTCAGTTTTGTCGCTGATAGTCAGACCAAGCTCAGGTATCAGTCATTCCTTGTAAAAGCCCACAATGCAGTCTGGAGCCTTCCTTGCACATGATTGCTCTGCTATTAAGTTTTGTTTCATCTTATAATTTGATGATGATTAAATAAACAATATACTTACTTCAAACAGATTGAGGGATATTTGCTGTTTTTACCTTACCTTTTCACTCATACTGTGCCTTTGCCTGTCTCTTCTTACTGTCATTATATCTGAAACTTCCAATGGTAATAATTTCCTCACACTTGTTTAAAACTTATTAGGCATTCACCTGGGCTTATTGTAAGACAAACATACTGATGTGTTAAAATATCATTCTGATTAAGGCTATTAAAAATGGCCGCCATGGTATGAGACTCTTAACCAGCTCCTGAAACATTCGGAAATACAGCTTTACAGAAGAAAATATACTAGTTATAAGTGCTACCAGCAACTAATTTAGGCAGTGCAAAAAGTGTCAGGGTAACTTAGTAAACTCAGTCTGTGGATATAAGTACAGATTTGCATTTTTGCATATTCAGACAAAAGAACAGTAAAACAAATATGGCCACTTCTTCACTGTCTCAGTGGATCTGCTCATATTTCAAATCAGATTCATCAGATTCATTTTCAGGATTTACCCAAGATGATCTCTTAAATGATACAAAGGATATAGACACACTCAATACTGCAGAGAAATATTCACTTGAAATAGATTCAACCTACCAAGATTGTGTAACACCAAAATCCAACATGGCTGACTCCTCTGACTCCTCTTCAGTTCCAAGCTTTCTTAAAATCCAACATAATATGCAGAGTATAACAATCACAGCTGACTCCAACAAAATTCCAGCAATCAAGAAATTCTTGGATGAGAATCTACACTTCCAGCAGGGACACTCACACAATGGACTGATCTATAAATCCATGGATACAGATTCTGCCACAGTAACTCTATACATAACAACTGGTAAAATTCATGTACAAGGGCCAGGCTACACAGAATGGGTAAATTATTTTATCAGCACTTGTCAGCAAATGGTAGACAACACCAGATTGAAATCAATTATTACCTCTCAGCCAAGGGCTTCAACACCCATCCCTGAAGCCCACAGATTTCCAAATCCAGTCAACAGTAACACAGCTTTACATGAAATAAGCCAGATTGCTATCAATGTGGAGGAAACTCCAGCACCCCAGTTTATGATAGGTGCAACAAATTCCTTTGAGTTCCATGGAACCCATAACCAGCCTTGTACCTCCATACAGTGCTTAGTAGTGATAGGTATTCTCCAGGCCCAAGTAGAAAGGTTAGAACAGGAACTCTCTGCACTAAAATCAAAGAGTCTACACAGTGTTCAAATGGATAAACCAGGTGCCAAAAAAGTGTACCAGAAAACCCAGACAACGCAATACACAAACATGTCAAAGGACCAGAAAGCATGTCAGGGCACTCAGACCATACCAAAACCAGCTATTAGAAAAAAATCATTATGCACACAAACAGATGCAACCACACCAATTAAACAAGATGAGTCTCTTCTACAGGTATTAGATGGGCAGAGCCAAAAGTTAACTAAAGCACATGCTGTAAACACTGACCATCATGTGTCTCATTCAACATCAAATCCAGGTACTGAAGAAACTGTTCTAAAGACAACCTCCAATTACCCACAACAAGGAGCTAAATTAAATACAAATACTAAATACAGCAGTCACCAAACTCTCAGTCAGTCTAGTCATGGAAATCAAGAAGTTCAAACAATGCATCTGAACCCCCCACTGGTCAAAATCAACAACATAGTTAAAGACAGATCTCTTCTCATAGGATCATCAATAATCAAAGGAGTAAGAACAAGAGGGTTATATAAAACTGACGTAAAAACTCATAGAGGTGCTACTATTAACACTATTACAGAAAAAATATTGGAAATGGATATGTCACCATATCATACTGTAATTCTTCTCATTGGTGGCAATAATTACAGTAATGGCCAATCTTTGAAGGGCATTGAGGATGATTATGAAAGTTTGTTGTATGCCATCAGGTCCAAAAATGCAGAGTGTAAAATAATCATCTCAGGTCTACCGCCAAGAAGGGATGCACTTATGACTCAACTAAATGACACCCTAAGTATGTTGTGTGAAAATTTCCAAATACTCTTTGTTCCGCAATACTGGACCTTCTTCAAAGACAATCGAGTGAACCAACAATTGTACCAGCGAGACCAAATCCACTTGTCCATCAGAGGTACTGCCATGCTCCTTAGGAATATAGACCAGTACATAAGACTTATAAAAGGGGTTAGGCATGAGTCAGACAACTGCTTGTATTGTGGAGAGCACGGTCATGTAACACAGCGGTGTCTGCATGGAAAACAGATTCGCTGCCATCTTTGTAATGAACTAGGACATAAGCAAAAGTTGTGCACATACCAATAGGTAGAAGGCTATGATGTACAGGCCTATGCAACACATATCCAGCAACAAAATGCATTAGAATATGTGTACACTTTTCAATGTAATAATTATAATTCTATAAACAGGTTTCAGGCACTATCTGATTTGTGTACAAAGTGCAACTTGTTAACATGTAAACAACTGTGTGATACTGTTCAAGTTGCTTCTCCCTCTGAGGCCCCCCAAGTGTCTAATATGTCAATGTCTTCTTGTATGTATGTAAATCAGTCTCATATTGAACATTCTCAAATATCCACTACATGTGGTCATGGTACAACAGATGGATCTTGTATGTTATCTTCTTCATATGTTTATGTAAATAATCAAGGCAATGTAAAGAAATCTGTCAAGTCTAAAAACAATATATGGCATACTACCTTGTCTGAAGATCAATCCTCTGATCAAAATTGTCATGTATTTGGCCTCCTCAAAAGAGGTCTGCAAGTAATCAGCCTAAATATTCAACACATCCTCCCTAAACTGAATGAGATAAAGTTAATATTACAGCAAACTAGATCAGTCAATATTCTAGGTCTATGTGAAACCTTTCTTTCCAACGATACTGATGATTTGGCTCTCCAAATACAGGGGTTCAACTTTGAAAGAAAAGATAGGGAATCCATGGGGGGTGGGGGTATTCTTCTCTATGTAGACAGTTCCATTAGTTATAACAGACGTGTTGATCTAGAGACTATTGGGGTAGAGAGCATCTGGATCGAAGTAACCCTTGCCCAATCAAAGCCAATACTCTTATGTTCGGTTTACAGGCCACCTAGTTCCACAGCTGATTGGATTAATAGATTTGAGGTTCAAATTCAAAAAGCATTACTTAAGGAAGATTTAGAAATTATCATATTAGGTGATTTTAACATTGACTATATGAAAACTCCACCATTAACATGGATAAGTAGCTTTGAAACTTACAACTTTACTCAATTAATTAACACCCCAACTAGAGTAACGGATAAAAGTGCTACTATCATTGATCATGTCTATACTAATAAACCTGAAAACGTAAGTGAAATTAAGGTACCAGTGTATGCACTGAGTGACCACTACTCAGTCTGTATAACTAGACATGTTCCGAAATCATCTAAAAATGGCCAACACATTGAAATTCAATACAGGGACTTCAAACAGTTTGATGAGGAAATGTTCTTAAATGATTTAGTTTGCAAACCTTTCCAATCAGTCTGCACTATAGCTGATGTCAACACTGCCTTGGACAAATGGTATCAGATGTTCAATGCAGCCTTAGACAAGCATGCCCCAATTAAAACAAAAAGGGTTAAACACCAAATTACACCCAAGTGGATTACCCCTGAGATCAATGAGGCTAGGCACCTAAGAGATAATTTCCACAAGAAAAAAGACATGAAAAGCTATAGAAAGTGGAGAAATAAAACTAAGTACCTGATAGATAAGGCAAAAGAGAACTACTATAAACAGGCTATTAATGAAAGTAAGACTACCAAAACATTGTGGAAGCATCTAAAAGAGCTGAACCCATGCAAGAACAGTTGCCTTCCCCCTAGACTTAAGCAAAATGATGATATAGCAACATCTGTACAAGACATTGTGGAAATGTTCAACAATTTCTTCATAAGCATCTCCAGTAAGAGTATTCAGAACCAGACTAATATCCCAATTGAACTTGATGCTCTTCTATTATTTATAAAAGCTAAAATTCCTGATGAAAATTATTTTTCAATAGCTAATGTTAGTGAAGCTGATGTTTTTGATATGCTAATTAAGGTTAATATTAATAAATCCTCTGGATTGGATGGTATTGGTCCACGAATTCTTAAAATTGCTGCCCCAGTAATAACAAAGTCACTAACGCATATCATAAATTTAAGTATAATGAGTGGTAATTTTCCAGAAACATTGAAATGTGCAAAGGTTACACCTATCTTTAAGAAAGGAGAAAAGGAGGATCCAGGAAATTACAGACCAATATCAATTCTACCTGTATTGTCAAAACTATTTGAAAAGCATGTAGCCATTCAGGTCTATAAATTTTTCGAAACATACTCTCTATTTCATAAAGCTCAATCAGGATTTAGAAAGTACCACTCGTGCCAAACAGAACTTACCAAATTAATTGATCTTTGGCTGAAGGAAATGGATAATGGACATATGACTGGGATTGTTTTCCTTGACTTCAAGAAAGCCTTTGATCTTGTTGATCATGAAATTCTGCTGCAAAAGTTGAACTGTTACAGATTTGACAATCCTTCTTTAAACTGGTTTAGATCATACCTAAACCAAAGGTCTCAACAAGTAAGCATTGGCAATATTAGCTCTCAAACTCACACTATTCATTCAGGAGTCCCTCAAGGCTCAGTTTTGGGCCCTCTCCTCTTCCTTATCTATATCAATGATCTACCATTAAATAATGAATCCACAAAGACAGATTTGTTTGCAGATGATGCAACTTTGTATACATCTAGTTCTGATACTGAAGTTATCCAAATGAAATTAAATTCAGACCTTATCAGAGTCCAAAACTGGGCACAACAAAATAGGATGGTAATTAATGAAGGTAAAACAAAATGTATGATTTTGGGGACATCACAAAAGCTACACAAGTCAGGGAACCCAAAACTGTCTCTTGCAATAAATAATCATCCATTAGAAAATGTCAAACATGAAAGGCTTGTAGGTGTGTCTGTAGATAATAATTTATTATGGAATGACCATATTGATAAGCTTTGTAAAACACTGTCATCCAAAATTGCCCTTCTCAGCAGAATCAAGAAATATTTACCTATGGAAACTCACAATCTATACTACAAGTCATATATTCTTCCAACAATGGATTATTGTTCTAATGTATGGGGAAACTGTGCCAAATCTGAGCTTGACAGGATTTATAAACTTCAGAAACGAGCAGCACGTGTAATTTTAGATGCATCTGTTGATCATCCCTCAAAAGCATTATTTACAGAACTCAAATGGTTCACAATATATGACAGGATAGATTTTCACAAGGCAGTTCTTTTATATAAATGTCTACATGGAACTGCACCAGAGTATCTTCAAGACTTATTCAGGCCTTTTTCAGCACAATACCAGTTGAGATCAATATCACATGGAAACATTCTAATACCAAAACCAAGAACAGAGCAATTTAAAAAGAGTTTTCAATACTCTGGTACAGTTCTGTGGAATAAGCTTCCACTACATGTAAAATCTGCTGAAAATATTAGAATATTTAAGAAAAGATATCATGAGCATGTATGTGTTTCTAACAGATAATGGAATTTAGTATTTTAATACTAAACATGTTAAAATAAACAGTAATTATTGCCATCTTCATATAATGTGCATTGTTATACTCTCCTTAAGAGGGCCTCAAGGGAGAATAGTCCTTGACTAATGAGTCACCCTCTATAAATAAAGCATTATTATTATTATTATTATTATTATTATTCTGTCTTCAAGCCATGCAGAAGCTTTTGAAGAGTCCAGACCACCTGTTCATACAACTTGTGTCTTTGTACCTTTATATCCTGGCTGGCAATATTCAATTAGTAATTTAGAAATTAACCTCATAACACATGGCACAATTCTTTCACCAGGTAATGAAGATGCTTTTGGAAAGCCCAGAAAACTTGCCTATAGAACTTGTGTCTCTGTGTATCAACCTGGCTGGCAACAAGAGGACAGCCCAGCTCATCTGTGAGGGAAATGGTCTCAAAATGCTGATGAAGCGAGCATTTAAGTTTAAAGATCCACTCTTCATGAAGATGATACGTAACATTTCTCAACATGATGGGGCGACCAAGAATCTTTTTATAGTGAGAATTTACGTTTTTGTAGCTGTATTTGTTACAGTCCAAAAGAGCTTATGGGATAGCTTATTGTCCATCATCCATGTATTACTTCAAATCTAGTCACAGTTTCTTCTGAATGGATGGTCATATCAGCATGGGGTTTGCATAAAAAAGAGTTCTTATGATGTTTAGTTTACACTAAATGAAAATTGTTCTGATCTGACATCCATTATGGCTGCCATGGCATTCATCGTTAAATGGTAAGACATTGAAATGTGGTCAGGAAGACTTTTATGATGTCTGGTCAGTCCTAAAGGAAAATGATGCTGACCTCCAATATATGGCTCCAATGGTGGTCATCTTGAAATTCCTATTACTGCTACTGCTCCTGGATGACTGGTCAATCTGACATAGGATTTTCACCAAAATACTTCTTATCACTAGGTAGTTGTGAAAATGTTGTCATCTCACAAATCATTTTTAGTGCTTTTAAGCAAAAACTCATATAAAAAAGGGGCTTCTGAGCAGAATTTTTATAGTTGGTCCTAAATAAAAATTTTGCCAGTCTGATATGCAATATAGTGATCATGACCGTATTAACAATATTGTTATCACTACTGAATGGCTGGACTTGTTAACATGAGGCTTCCACCAAAGAATTCCTGTAATATCTAGTTGACCACAAATGAAAATGGTCCCAGTATTACATCTAATATGGCTGTTATGATGGCCAAGTTGAAATTTGTATAGCCACTCATGAATGGATGGTCATATTAACATAAGGCTTTCACTAAAAGACTTCTAATGATGTCAGGTTGGTTCTTAAAATGAAAATTATCCGGATCCTACATCCAATATGACTGCCACTGTAACCAATTGATTATCCAGATCCTACATCCAATATGACTGCCACTGTAACCAATTGATAATCCAGATCCTACATACAATATGACTGCCACTGTAACCAATTGATTATCCAGATCCTACATACAATATGACTGCCACTGTAACCAGTTGATTAACCAGATCCTACATACAATATGACTGCCACTGTAACCAGTTGATTATCCAGATCCTTCATTCAATATGACTGCCACTGTAACCAATTGATTATCCAGATCCTACATCCAATATGACTGCCACTGTAACCAATTGATTATCCAGATCCTACATCCAATATGACTGCCACTGTAACCAATTTGAAAATCTTATTTTCGCTCAAGAATATCAGGCTGGTTTCTACATTCAGGAGTTAAAGTGTAGAAAGAGTTTCTTTCTTGGATTCCTGGACATTCTTTATGGCCAGTAGCACACCAGTCCCCTCCTTTTCTTCCAAGCTTTCAAATATTTTTTACATTTCTTCATGCACTTGAACTTTGTGCCAATGCCCACTTTGACATCTATGGATACTTAGTCTTAAGAAGTTTCCCATAAGACCCATGCTCAGTCTCAAGATATCATTTACAAGCATTGATTGGTCCCAGACCTCATCAAATCGATCCCAAAAAAAATCATTTTGCAGTTTAATGTTTGTTGTTGACTTTATGTAAACTCTTTATACTCTGGCAGATTTACCAGCAGCCTCATACGTTTCTTATAACCTGTTACTTGTGTTGCTGCTATTGCTTTTGTTGCCATTGTTTTTGTTTTTATGGTAACTGCTATTGCTGTTGTTGCTAATTTTTCATCTTGGAACTCAAACCTCAAAGACTTAATAATGTTTACTTCCTTAATTAATGTCAGCATGTTTTTGTTTTGTAATTTCACATTGTTTTTGTGATCTTGTCATTGTATGTGTTTTTATTGTTATCTAATATCGTAAAGCACTTAAAACTTCTAAATATTTGACTCTGTATCAAGTCCACATTATTATTATTATCATTATTATTATTATAATTATTATTATTATTATTATTATTTTCAGTGAAATATGGGGAACATGGAGCAATAGCCAATATCTGTTTATTGATTCCCACAAAATTGATGGACTCGCTTTTATTTTTGTTTTTCTCCTTTTCTTAAACCATCACAGTAATTATGTCTCCATGACAAATCAAACTCAGCTTGTGGTTACATTTTTTTCCACTTTTTCCCCTGTATAGATATGGAACCACGTTGTACGAGACAAGAAAAATTGGACAGAACTTGTGACTTGTTGTCTAGGATATAACTCATATTACCATGTATGCTTATTTACAAGTCAAGTCCAGTTGCAAACAACATAATCCCAGATCTTCTATCACATAAATGCACCGGCAGATCAGGGTCTGTTTTGTTTGTTCTGCTGATTGTTCTTATCAAACTGTATAGAACCAGATCTGGCAGTGCATTATTCAGTGGCAGATCTGGATCTATACAGTTTACATTTGGACTTCATTTATAAGTTTGTACCTGTTTAGACCAACATGCGATGTTGGAATGAAGGTGCACGGCACACCTACTTTAAAACTGGGCCATTATGAGCTACTATCTGTTTTAATCTAAGATTGCTTCAGTTTCTCTTTGGCTTCAAATTCAGCCAATGATTTGCTGGCTTTATGAGTTGAACTTGCATTGTTTCACCAAAACTAGCTAACATTGACTTAAGTTTTATTCAAAGTCAAATACTGCCTTTCGCAAAAGAAGTGGTGGTATTATGCCAGCACCTGCTTATTACTAGCTACTTAGGCAGGCATTTATGTTTCATGAACACAGGTCTTGTCTATGGTTTTAAAAGTTTCTAAGGAAAAATGCAGTCCAAGAAACAGACTTAATGTGAAATGATAAAATGCTAATTGGAAAACAAATTCTATTTAAATTTAAATGTTTAAATCACTTGTCATTCTTCTTACGGCAGGACTACATCAGTGACTTGGCAGATACAGTGATCAAATGGGAAGATGAAGAATTTGCATTAGAGTGTCTGGGTGTGTTAGGGAATCTGACTATACCAGACCTGGACTATGAATTGATCTTAAAGGAATATAACCTGATACCCTGGATCAAGAACCATCTACAACCAGGTACAGTATTAGAAATTTCTGGAATTATTCATAGGAATAACAGATTTCATCCAGTAAATTATTGCATGTTACATTCCTGCAGACCTAGGACCAAGTCTGTCCATTACTCATTAGGCACATGTACAGATGCAGGTACCTAGGACCAGGTCTGTCCATCGCTCATTAGGGCCACCGGTAAAGATACCAGTACCTAGGACTTAGTCTGTCCATCACTTATTAGAGCCCCATGTAAAGATACAGGTACCTAGGCTCAAGTCTGTCCATTACAAATAAGGGCCCCACATAAAGATACAGGTACCATGGACCAAGTCTGTCCGTTACTCGTTAGAGCCCCACATTTCAGGCTTAGCCAGTGTGGGCATGTGAGAAAGCAGCCAATAGCTTCATGTAGGTCGGTGGTTCTGACTGGAGTTTTCCCTGAGTTCTTCCTCCATCAGTTATACTGGCCACCATGTATAGTCTAAAGCTGCTAAATGTTCATCTTCATGTGAAGGCTGCTCAGGTTGAACTGAAAAACTTAATCAAAATTCCAACATGTCAAGCTCCAGACTTGGATTCAGTGCACAACTTTGGAATGCAGAGATGCATCTCCTTCCACCTGCTCAGAAAACTAATCTTCTGGCCCCAACATTTGTGACACTGACTCCTGAAGAGAAATTGCCATGTAGTCTTGTTATAGATTACAGAGATGTTGCCATGTAACTTGATATAGATTTTTGAATCTCGCATGATCACTATTATTACTAGTCACTGTTGATTAGATTGTCGACCAGTAGAAATCATGTTTTTGTTTCTGTTCATTTTGGGCAAGCTCTGAGTATAAACGCAGGTTGGAGATGTTTTCTGACTTTGTTAGGCCAATCTAGGCAGCACAGTTTTCATATCACAGTGCATAATGTCCCAGTTGTGCACTGTACCCTCTAGCTGTCTGGCGACAAGTGTATATTTTGTCTCCAGCAGACTTCATTGGTAACTATGTCTTATAATCAGGGTTCACACATTATCGGGAAAAAGTTGAGAGAAATGATAACTTTTTCCCCGACCGTGAAATGTCCTTTGAATTTTGCAAATATTGACAAGAGTCGGGAAAACTCCGGAAAGTTTCTTCCACAATGTGACACCCGAAACAATTACATAATTCAGTCATAACTGAACTGATTGTGAGTTAAATTTATCGAGTTCTAACCAGAATATTAGGAGGTTACAGTATGGATCATTTGGGTGCCTGCCATAAATATATTTGTTGAGATACACCAAGCACTCAGTGAATTAGATTCATCTATTAGACTGTTTGTTTCACAGACAGCTCGATATCCGTATTGGTTTTTTTTACTTGAAGGTATGAAAACCAGTCTAGCATCACAAGAGGCCAACATGATGGCATTAAAGCCTAGCTGCTAAGCGGATGGGCTAGCACACTTAAACGTTAAATCGAGTTAAACCTGCATGAAAACGATATGAAAATTATTTATTATCTCAGAAATTGTGAGACTATTAAAATCATTATGTCTTTAATCTGCTAAAAGACGATGAAACTAATGTGTTGATGCAACTTGAGCTGGTTCTAGCGATTTTGATAACATGTTGCATGAGCACATAGAATCTCACAACCATCATTTTCAAATATTGTAGAAAAAATATTAAATGAAAGTCGTATACTGGCTGTAATAAAAGTTTTTTTGTATCACATGACTACGATGTTGACGTGTGCTCTCTCACGCAGGGAGCATACAAAGCAGGGAAGCAGACTACTCTGCTTGATGATTCAGACTGGCCAAGTTTCTTGTAGCTGTTCTCAAAATAAATATGTTGAGAATTATATGTTCTTTCTGGTTTTTACAAAAGGTATCAGACTTCATTTAATATAATTTACATTTTATACAGCAACATTAAAAAGGAGTTGTTGATAACATGTGACTATTGGATTTTGGATGTCGTTGTTTGAGATTTGTGCAGTCATGTGACTGTTAACGCAAATGGCGAGTACTGGGTCAGGTTTCATCTATGCTGAGTTTCACTAGTCTGTCAGTGGATTAAAGACATAACAATTATAATACTTAACATTTTTGAGAAAATAAATAAATTTTCTATCGATTTCATGCAGGTATAATTCAATATAACCTAGTTTAAAATTGCTAGGCCTGCTAGAAAGCTATCTTACGGTAGAATTAAAGGTTTGAAAGGAAACAAAATAATGAAAGCTCACTGTGTTGTTTCCATGTAGCAACAAATTGCAGGTCAGCAAAGTTAAGTTAGAATTCGTATTCTGTACATTGAAATGGCTTTAAATGCCGATTTATGAGAATATAGTCAGTTGTTTCATGTGACTCATTTTGCGGTTTTCTACATGATCATCTTTTCTGACCTATGTTTTGGAGAGTCTTGAAAGAGAAACCTCTTCAGATATGGAAAATGCATATTTTATAATCCAAAATGTTCTTTAATTCCATTCAGTAATGGTCATTTGTTAACCATGAAAAAATTATTTTTATCCTTGAAAAGACCTGGAAATTTATATTTAGAAAAACATGGGAACCATGTATAATGAATGTCTTGGCTACAACAACCAGTCTGATGGTCAGCCAGCCTGCCAGCTGGTCATCCACCCAGCTGAACCAGCTTTATTGATGGTTTTCATATATAAATTTGCAATCCAGCTAACCCATCCAGTGACACCAATTGATCAGACCACACTGACCATACCAGACCAGCTGTCAGTTACAACCTGGTAACACCTGGTAACCACAAGACCAGTTGGAAACTCTTCTGGAATGTCTCCTTTGGTCATTACCTTAGGCAGGTCATTTGTAACAAAAGCTGAAAATGTATCATCATGTCATATGTGCCACTCCTGGACTCCTGCTCTGGAGACCTCCCATGCTGAAATTCTCAGACTTACCTGAAAATTATGACCCCATTATGAAGCGTGCAAAATTTATCTTCCAAGCAAGCAAATCAAGATCTGTAGAATACTCTCTTGTACTAAATATCCTCCACCACCAGCAAAGAACATGGCATACAGAGTTAGAGCTTATACTGAAGCAGCCAAACATCCATCATTTACATTTCTCTTACATTCTCCAAAAATTGTAGAAATTTCCTGATGTCTTTCTGACACAATATGTGATACAAGCATTAGCAAGACATTTTTGTTTTTCTTGGCACCAGCCACTGTTTTCACCAAATTGGTATCAGACGCATATCGCATGGAAGTTCCCACATTGAATAAGGATCTGATGGCAGTTAATATATCTGCCCTCCTATTTTCTAAATTAGTAAAACAAGTATTTAATATTACATTGAAATTGATTAGGAATGTCATTTTGATCTCATCCCTTCTTTATTTGGTATCGCTGGCCTTTTATCACTTGGCAGAAAAGGCAGGAAATGATTGCTTTTGGGATGTCACTAGTTGCATCTCCAAGGTGATAAATCAGGCAGTACAGCACACAATGGTGAATGCTCTAACTGATATGTTCAGTTTGAACCTGGTTTAAAAATATGCTGTCTTGCAGTCAGCAATGTTCAAACAACCCCATGCCACAGCCCAGCAATGTCTCCCCTTGTTTGGGGGCAGAAATGAGGAAGTTCAGAAACAGGTTGCACAGTATTTGCCCCTTCAGTCTAGGCTCCTTTCTTAATGTATCATCACCATTAAAAATAGGACGGTAAATGCCAGAGGAATTATTGAGTTTATCCTCAGTAAAGACAACCCTATAGATACCAGGCAAGTAAAAAGAGATTGTACCCACTACTTCTCACAGACAAACCTGAAGGGGGTTGAGAAAGCAAGTTTATCCTCCCTAAGACACCCAACAATAAGCAGTAACTTGTCTGCAGTCACACAGCCTGTGTTTTTAAGAAAAAGGGCACCAGGTATTTAGCAAAACTAGATTTTAGGTATCAAGGTACTAGTTGTTTTTCCCATGGACCTTAATGATAATATTTAGTGAAATAAATATACTTTAGCATGTGTGTCATACACTCTTATAGAGAACAATGAGACACTGTCATTTTGATTAGGACTAAACCAGGTACTCCATTGCATTTAAGAGAGATAACTCTGCTGGAATTAAACGGGTAAGAATTATCCAGTTACAACAGATGCATTTTCAGTGATGTGTATCACATTTGTAAAAGACGATACAAAATACAAAATATGATCCGATATGAATTAACAGACTCTGATGTTTGCCAAAAGACTGAACTTTTTTTAAAGCCTGGAAACTCTTATGTAATGCACCAATCACCAATCACAGCTAGTTTTGTTATTTATTTCTGAATACTATGTTCCAACACATTAGGCTCCATCCACCTGGGCCTGTACAGTTGGTACCGTTATACCTTTATGGTGTGTCTTTTGAATGAGAATTGTTAGATCAGATGGACATTTTTAAACTTCAAAACATGTCTAATCAGAAAGAAGGACAAATCAACACCACTTTACTAATTATGGAAAGAAGAATAGGAGAGAGATGTAATACAGCACTCTGAGCACAAAAGATTTGGTGGACTTGACATTCATTCAACAATAATTAAAAATGTAGAGTGGTTGAGTGTTGAATATAAATAATTTACCATTATGTTTTGTGTTTGTATTCTGGTTCTAATCCACATGGATTTTGCCCATTTTTGCCAATAATTTTGACCTGCTGCAGATTGAGGTTAGCAAAACTAAATGAACATTTTTCATTGAGTCTACTGTATTTATGGTATATACAATATATAAATTACACCTTTTTGTCATTTATATTAGCAAAAATTATGCTTATACCTATCTGGCATGTATGCTTTTGTCCTATCTCTTCATGATAGACACTCCATGTGATTCCATAACAGTAGAAACTCTATTGGAGACTGGGGACCCCAAATGGCAGAGTGGTCTAAAGTGCTCTTCGTTACGGATCACTGCCATCTTACCTCTGTCTGCATGGGTTCGAGTCTTGAATTCAGCCAATGTGGGTATGTGAGAAAGCTTGCCAGCAGCTTCTCGTGGGTCGGTGGTTCTTTCCAGGTTTTCCCGGGTTCTTCCTCCATAATTAATACTGGCCGATATGTATAGCCTATCTTGTGCTGAAAAATGGCATTAAACTCTACAACAACAACAACAACTATAGGAGACCAAGACTTTAATGGAGAAAGAGATGGTAGCATCACATCGTTGCAAAACCCAGTGTGAAGTTACAACCAGTGATAGATCCGAGGAACTGAAATCATTTCATCAAAAGACCCAAATTCAAAATAGAAATTTCAAGGACTGTCTGTCTGCCATGACGAATATACTATGAGCTTATATCTGTCTGATGTTTATTTTCTCTCCACATTCATGCCAGATCCCACAAAAATCTTTTTTTCGTTTACTGGGGAGTGAAATGCCAGTTCCGAGCTCTCCCATTTGGCCTCATCATCAATCCTTGGACTTTCGCAAGGACACTGTTCAGTGTTTTAACCAAGTTCATACTTACTACATCATTCATGATGTTGTTGTACCTGGACCCTATACAGAAACATTTCTTATATATAGTTTAGGTTCCAGACGTGAACAGCCTCTTTTACTGAGCACAGGATAGCCAGGTGGTCTAAAGCACTTGCCTTTACTGATCTCTGCCATCTCACCTCTCTCTGCATGTGTTCATGTCATATTCAGATGTTATAAGAGAATAAAAAAAACAAGAAACAGATTTTGAAATGAAAAATGCAAGAGTTTGATAACCATTTCAGTGTTAATTATTTTTATTAAGTGTCATACATGAACTGCGAAAACATCAATCTCATCCAGAAGGGAATCTGGAAAAGACCTGGAAAATTTTGTTTCCTTTGTTAATGGATAACAGACTACAATAAGATGAAAACTTTATCATTTTTGCTTCAGGGGTTCTCTCCACCAATTGGCTTTACTACCCACGCTTTACCCATCTCCATTTTACCCTTGAACATTGTGATCTTTGATATTGATGAATCCTAGTCCTTCTAGTTGGATTTCAACCATTCCATACCATCATTTGGTCCCGATATGGTCCCAGAATGTCTATCATCCCCTAACTTCGGTTTATCAACACAGGTTTCTCACTTTAAGGTCCTAAAGAGCAGATTGTATTGAACAGGGCCCTTTTAAGGTCCTAAGGGGGTAAATTGTATTGAGCAGGGCCCTTTTAAGGTCCTAGGGGATATATTGTATTGAGTGGAGTCCCTGTAAGATCCTAAGGAGCAAATTGTGGTGAGCAAGGTCCTATTAAGGCTCTATGGAACAACTGTAGTTAACAGGACTGTTTTAAGACAATTTGAAGAAAATTGTTGAGTGGTCCCCTTTTAAGATCTTTTAGAGTAAATTGTAGTCATTGTGGCCCTTTTAATGCATTATAGAGCAAATCGAGTGAGCTTGAAAGGCCTTTTGGAGCAAATCATGAGCAGAACCCTTTGTAATGCATCTATTATTAATATCACAAATTTTTATGAATCCATGCATAACCTTTTGCTCTCTGAATATGGATTTCATCCAGATTTCCTCAAACATCTGTATATGTATCAACTAGATGAAGTATTGCATTATTATGAAAAGAAAAACTTTCTACTCCTGTTTTGTACATAATCATAATATTTAAAAGAGTTATCTACCTTCCTCCTAAGACAGAGTTGAATGGAGTTCTACAGAAGAGCAAAATATTAAGTAAAAATTGGTTTATTTCTTATAGAAGGAGTTGCATGACATTAAGAAGGAACAAATGTATTATGACAATAGACAGAAATGAGAAAACTGTACACTGTTTTTAAAAATTGTTGCCGTTGAGTATAGGGTTGTGGAAAAATGTTGCCATTGGGTAAATGGTTGTGGAAAATTGTTGCCATTGGGTATATGGTTGTGGAAAATGTTACAGCTACTGCAAAATTAATGAAATCATGTGTTTATTTTTTTCTCCAATACAGGAACAGCAGAAGATGATGTTGTCCTGGAAGTTATTATCCTGGTGGGGACAGTGTGCAATGATGACTCTTGTGCCAAAATGTTGGCAGAGTCAAACATTATCCAGTGTTTGATAGAGCTATTGAACGGTAAGTATTTCTGTCATGTTTGATAGAAATTTTGTGTGGCATATGTTCTGGTTTCCTTGGAATTATAGTGGTTCCCAGAAAACATAAACCAATTAGGATCAATAAAACATTCTTGGAAAGGAAGACCCAATATAGTGAAGTATTCTTTGATGTACGTGTCTGTTGGGGTTCAGTCTGGGGTAAGTGATATCTAAGCAGCAACAGTTGACAGTCTTGTACAGGCAGTGGATGAAGTAATGTTTTTTAGAATTTTTGTTCACACTTTGTTGTATTAAATTTGTTGGAAATTTAATTTGCAAAGGCAAGAAAAGCTCAAGGTATTGCCTAATTTTAGGTTTTTAAACAGTATGGTTTAGGAGTCTTTTTAATATTTCAGCCAAGCAAGAAGATGATGAGATGGTGTGTCAGATTGTCTACGTCTTTTACCAAATGATCTTCCACGAATCCACTCGGGAAGTTATTGTAAAGGAAACACGTATCCTCTATTCATTTTGTCACATTACAATAATGTCATTAGATAGCATCATAAGCATCGCATGTTACAGTGTGGCATACAAACCCTGAAATGGGTGATTTTATTGAGTCTCTTTTTCATTTGAGTTTAGAAAAGTGATAAGAATTAATTTCATTTGAAGCATCAGAATTACATTTGGACTATACATTTACTACAATTCATTATTTTCTTTAACTTTTTTTTTGTTTGGATGAAATAGAAATGTATTTACCAATGTGAAGTTTTCAAATTTTTAGAGTGTTAAAGGGAGACAACTATTGCTTTTATATCTTGTCTTATTAAAAGTGCATTAATTAAATAACCAATGCATGAAAGGTAAAAGACAGTTTTGAATTTGCAGTTAAAAAATATAACTGCAAATGCAACATTTGTAAAAGAACAACAATAATATAATTGTTGGGTATTTGTCAGCAAATTCATTTCATTCAAAATATATGTTATGCAGATATAAATGCAATGTCTGGTGATAAGTTAATCACATCAGTGTTATGTCTGCCTTCCTGACAAAAACAATGTCATTTCTTGTCCTGAGTGAAAAATGGCAGTGTAAAGAATCTGATCCTAGATTATCATATGAAAGGACTTTTGACTGTGAAAATTCAGGACTACCTGAAAATAATTGATTTTCAAACCCATTCATGCAGTGCATTCACATTTCATTCCATTTTCATGTATCATTTATCATTATGCATTTTGTATTTGTCTTTGAGTTTTCTTGTAAGTGGATTCATCATTTTGCTTGTATTAATTCTGCATTGTTTACATTCACTCAGTTTGCATTTCATTTTTATCTTACTGTTAATGTTTCCCATTTGGGTTCTGTAGAATGTAGCAGCATCACAGGCCAATGTAAAGTGCCTTGTATATCAAAAGAGTTGCATGATGAACATGGATCTCCAGGTGGCTGAGTGATGTGAAACACTCACCTTTACCAATCACTGCTGTCTCACCTGTTTTTGAGTCTTGGGCTATGCAAATGTGGGTATGCGAGAAAGCTTACCAGTATCTTCCTGTATGTTGGTGGTTCTTAATCGGGTTTACCCAGGTTCATTCTACACCAGTTACACCTGCCACTATCCAGAGACTACCATGTGCTAAAAAATGGTATTAAACCCATGACAACAGCAACAATAACAACATGATGAATTTGGTTAATTGGACATGAAATTGAGTTATGTGATGAGCTTGGTTAATTTGATATGAGTTTGAGTTGTATGATGAACTTGGTTGATTTGGTATGAAATTGAGTTGTATGATGAAGTATGATGAACTTGGTTGATTTGGTATGAAATTGAGTTGTATGATGAAGTATGATGAATTTGGTTAATTGATATGAAATTGAGTTGTATGATGAACTTGGTTAATTTGGTATGAAATTGAGTTGTATGATGAGCTTGGTTAATTTGATATGAAACCGAGTTGTATGATGAAGTATGATGAATTTGGTTGATTTGATATGAAATTGAGTTGTATGATGAAGTATGATGAAATTGTTTGATTTATATGAAATTGAGTTGTATGATGAATTTGGTTAATTGATATGAAATTGAGTTGTATGATGAACTTGGTTGATTTGGTATGAAATTGAGTTGTATGATGAGCTTGGTTAATTTGATATGAAATTGAGTTGTATGATGAAGTTTGATGAATTTGGTTGATTTTGTATGAAATTGAGTTGTATGATGATGTATGATGAATTTGGTTAATTTGATATGAAATAAAATTACATGATGAACTTGCTTAAATGGACATGAAATTTATATAAAATCACACTCAGTCATGAATAATTATTTGAGTGCACTTGGCTTGACTTAACCAACCATCACATTTATTGGATAAAATGTTATGCAAGGATCATTCTTACTTAAATATATTATATACTGGTGTCTCGTTCCATCATTTACTTTATATATCTACAAAACAACTGAAATACTCATGCTGCCAGACAATACGTCTGAAACTAAGAAATAGTCTTAACATAAATTGTCAGAGGTTTATATGTTATTTATCATAATGCCTCATTATCACCATACTAAAGTGATTAGCATAAATCAGTTTGTGAATTTGTTACACTGTTAGTGCGAGTCTTGGGCTCAGCAAATGTGAGTACATGAGAAAGCTTGCCAGTAACTTCTCATAGGTCAGTGGTTCTTTCCGGGGTTTTCCCAGGTTCTTTCTCTACCATTTATTCTGGTCGCCATGTATAGCCTATCTTGTGCTGAAAAATTATGTTAATTAAACCCTACAACAACAACATCAACAACAACACTTTTAGTGCTCCTTACAGTATTCTGCTTCGTCAGAGGTTCAACCTTCATCAACCATGAAACTGCACAAATTCAGTTCTTCCATTAATTCATCAATGCATATATTTTGTTAGATTTATGATGAGATTGTTGTGGGAAATACTTTAAACTTTTACCTTAACCATGTACTACAGAGGCTCCAGCGTATCTGATAGATTTAATGCATGATAAGAATGCTGAAATAAGGAAAGTGTGTGATAACACTCTGGACATCATAGCGGTAAGTACAAAAGTTGCTTTTTTGACATAAGGTATTAACTTTATAAGATAAAATGCTGTATTCAATATTTGTTTAAAACTTGATCTTTAACAACTACTATATGAAGACCCCATGCTTGAAAAGGTCAGGTGCAGTAGGATCCATAGATACAATATTTGATTCTTTGATGTAAAGGTTGCCAGAGGAAACAGGTGACCCCTTGTGAAGAATGGGGAAGGGGGAACTATGATTGTACAATCATTTTATTCTGTGGTAAGTAAAGTGTCCTCCAATCAGTGATATATCTGAAGAGGGGAACTACTGTATCTAAAGTAGCAGAACATTACAAGTGTGTAAAAAGACAACTTACACATTAAGACAATTTTTTACATGACTCGTACAGATGACCTTCCCTCTGGTGGCCTAGCGATTAGACCATCCACCTCAGATGTGGGAGGTCATGGGTTTTAACCCCAGCCAAGTCATATCAAAGACTTATAACAATGGTACTAACAGCTAGGCACTCAGCATTAAGATGTTAGTGTTAGGATTGGTCAACCTGGTGTCAGGATAATGAGACTGGTATGGCATGATTCCCCAGTGCTAGACATCACTATAAACTGCCACACTGCAGACATCGTAATGATATGATTGAAAAATTGTTCAAGCTACGTTAAAAAATTCACACACTCCTTCCCTTGTTACAGCTTGATGGCTCTCCATATACCTGTTTTTTATATATACCAGATTAAGCTGTCACTCAAGACTGCTAACAACAGCTCAATACACTCTCAAAATCCATTCATTATTAATAGGGCTGTCAACGGGTACTCGGGTACCTGGGTACCCGACCGTATTGAAAAACTCGGGTATTGAAACGTAAATGCGGGTACCCGTAAAAAAAAATTGCCACACTCGCCAACCACTTCAAACAGGTGTGACAGCTATGGCTTTAATTAGAAACCAGATCCCTGCTTAATATAAATAAACAATACATCAGAGAGTCTGTTTGGATTAATAAAATTCATTGGCATTGTGCAACAGGACAAACCGTTATCCCCGAGGCATTATATACCAAGGTTAAAACATAGCATTGTTCTACAGGTAATAAACCTCTTTGTAGACGATAACTATTGATTGTGGGTGCTAAATGATTGGTACATTGCGTGCTCTTTTAATGAAATCCAGATGGATACCTTTGATTTCCGAACACACATGTCGAAGAAATCCCACAATTTATATTATGAACAATTATCACCTAGACACCTTGAAATCTTCGTACACACACACACACACACAAAGACGGTTTTAACGCATTACTCTTGAGATGTGGTAAAGCTGCTTTACACGCATGCGTGGGTAATTCAAATCTGTGGTCAAAAGCCGATGAATAAACGTGGTCTGTTCTAACAAGGACTTATACTTTAAAAAAAGGTGAGTGTTCTAAAGGATTTAACGCGGCTGATCACAGTGATCATTAAAAGTTGGATTATACCTACCATCTGTGTACAAAGGTCATTCTAAATAAATTTATTAATTAATAGCGTGCGGTCAGATCATTCGCAGCTACATCGGTGCGGATGCATCAGACCGAGTAGTGCATTACACGGTTAGCCTCTATCGCCATATAAAATATTAAAGAAATGGGGATAACAATTAGTTGGTCTACGGTTGTACATGTCATTCATGTGCTAACGGGTACCCGGGTACCCGTTAAATTTCGCAACGGGTACCCGGGTTGGTTTTTCATGATTTTTGACAGCCCTAATTATTAACATTTTAATGCTGTCCATGATTAGATTGGTGATCTTTAGTTTTGTTGTAGATGCACTGTGATGTAAATTTATTTAAATAATATTTTGGTAAAATTTATATATTTTTTTATCAGACACCAGGTGGACAATGGAGATCGAGTGAAAGACACATTTCCCTGCCTTTTATTTCAGGCTCTTCCAGGTGCTGAAAGCCATAGTGTAATCAGTTCACTGCAGCCCCATGGTTCAACATAGATATAGCACTATCAGTGTGGCTTCAGTGAAATGGGACAAATTCACAGTCTCACATTTTCAGTCACATACAGTTTGCATCTCATATGGATCTTCACTTCAGTTACCATGAGACTGTGTACTGGTTTCACATTCTTCCTTTTGGTTTGAGTCTCATCCTGTGGTCCATGTCTTCTTTAGGATGTCCTCATCCACTGCATCAGTGGTTTTACTGTTCTACAGAAACATAATGTAAGTTCAGGTTTGGTTCACAACATGATCCACCTTCCTCAGACTCATTTACAGTTTAGAGTTCTTAATCAACATGGACAAGTTAGATATTGTCACAGCATTTTGTCCATCCTTTTTCAAACCTATCTCAGCCTCGTTTGAATTCCCATCAAATGCACTCCTTTGCCTTTTCCGTACAGCAGTGGACCATTTCAGTTGCTTCTTTAATCACCATTTGCAGCTGTCACTGTTGGCACTGTGCTGCTCAGATCATAGGATAATGATCATGACTAAAATTCAACCTTTCCTATCACAGGGAGTGATTAGTGGTATAAATTACCCTGGACAGTTTGTCAAGTTTGGGAGTCAGTATACTACCAAATTAATGACAGTCTGCAGAAAGTGGATGCCAGAGGAGAAGGCCCTGATCATGAACCTAGTGGAGATTCAGGTCATTCCCATGCTTGGAGAGACCTGCTCCATGAAAACTTAATCTCAGCTATACCTGACAAACTCTGATGGTGAATTTTCTCCTCAGTTAAGGAAGGACCAAATCATTAGTCTGTTTTATGGTGTGTGTGTTGTTATGCTTTTGCTGTATCTCACTGCAGGTTCATCATATCCCAGGCAGGTTTTACAGTTTAGCCAATTTATTGTCAGGGAGAGCAGCTGCTACATGTGGAATGGTCTCTCTACACTTCTGTCTTTCACAAAGTTTGCCCGACAATAGACTTCGTTGTGTCATAAAGGAACTGCCAATTATCCACTTACATCTCTCCATTTCTGGACCCAGAGGCCTTGCCATTAAAGCCCTCTCAATCAATTGGGCTTACAGCTTGTACAGGAAAGAGTTCAGCTATTTCTATTTAGAGAGGATTTTGACAGCTCTAAAGCCCTCCACTTTGAAGGCATATGATGGAACGTGGCATTTATTTGTCAGCTTGTCTTGTTATAGTGATGTCACCCTCTTCTAGCAATGTTTTTTTTTCTGTGTAGAAGAAATTTTTCCACATCACTATCAAATATTATCTTGTTATAGTGATGTCACCCTCTTCTAGCAAATGTTTTTTTTTTCTGTGTAGAAGAAATTTTTCCACATCACTATCAAATATTATCACTATACAATTTCTCACACATTCAGCCATTATAGGACATAGGATATTGGTCACAGTAAGGATTGTCTGACCAGCTGTCCAAATCCAAATGGAACCTCTTCTTGGTCCAGATGTGGCTCAATTAGTTCAAACCATTGCCACTGTCTTTCAAGATATGTTTCGAGATAGTCCTATATTTAGTGTTCATGGTGAGCAAACTAAATGTTGAGTCTGTGGATCTGAACTACCTCTAGTTCTCATTTGTCCTCTCTCCTTGATTAATCCATCAAGATAGGTGAGACTGTGTGACCCAGTTCAAGCATTCAGGTGACATCTGAGGTGCAGAGAATGTATCTGTGACCCATAAAAACAGCTTATCCTGCTGTCATGCCAGCAATGCAAGATATAACATCTCAAGCCTTGTGTCTCTAGTAGGATATTTGATTATCACAGCTGTTTCAGCATCAGCTGTGCCTCATCAAAGAATAATTTCATAGTAGGGTTCCAAAAAGCAAATTCGATTGAGTGAGAGTTTGACCTTTTGTCTTGTCTGGAAAGCATAAGCTGGATATAGGTATTACTTGTTTTGCTGCTGCCAAGAGGATGTCATCAACAGTTTGTGCTTTTGTATTTTTTGAAACCATATAAAGGAAGGTTGGATCCCAACACAGCTGAAGGCAAAATAATGAATCATGGAACCTATGCTTTTGCTATTGGGAGAGCACTCTGTCAGCTTCATATATATATCTGTCTACATGGCTTGATGATTCACTGTTATCAAACATGGTTGAACCTGTATTTTATTCAAAAGTTGACTTTGAGTCAGAACGGTATATAAGTAAGAATTCACCGCCACTAAAGTACAAAGTCTATAATCAATTAACTACCAATTTTCTTAAGACTGTTCCATGTAACTTGTATATGTGTTGAGATCAGTACTGTTGCTGTTATTGTTCTGAATTGTCTTAGAAATGCCTTCAGAAAGAATATTTAGATATGAAGGAAAAACAAAACATTCACAATGAGATCTAAATTGTAAATAATTTATCATATTTTGAGATTGCAGGAGTTTGATGAGGACTGGGCCAAAAAGATCCAGTTAGAAAAGTTCCGTTGGCATAACTCACAGTGGCTTGAAATGGTAGAGTCACGGCAGTTGGAAGATATGAATGATCCCTACATGTACCCAGAAGATGCATATGATCCTTACCTTCAAGACACAGACATTTTGGATAGACCTGACCTTTTCTATGGTGGTGAGTTAGACTCCAGCAAAGTAACCACATACCTACCTACCTCTCCCCCTCAACATATACATACAAACCCTTCCTCAATGAGAAAACCCTCCAAGTTTGATTGCCAGCACTCATTTACAGCTGGGTAGACTGATCCAATTTGGGTTAAACTCCTTACTCAAGAGCAGAAAGCAGTAGCCAAGGGCTGGGCTTAAATCCAGAACTGTCAAATCCTAGTCCTTTATTCTAGCCATGAATCAGCAAACATATTGTATATTTCATTATATGTACTGTGTTCTCTCCATCTTTTGTACATTCTCTTACTACCAATCAAGCCCATTTGTTTCTGGGAAACCTTACATTTTGTCACTTTGAATTTGCTGCCATTTTCCAGATAGTATGAAAGTGGGCAACAAAATCAAGGGAATGTTGTCTATATTCTCCAAAAATATTAAGATTTTGCTCCTGAAATGGATGTACTTCTTAACTGAAGTAGATGTCGGTCTGAGCATTACTCATTTCATTTTGAGCAGTTTTCTATTTGATGTCATGCTTGTTATTTTAATTATATTTTGAATAATACCTTGTGACTGTGTTATTTAAAATGATATTATTAACTTACAATGATTGTAGAATTAATAGAGATAATCCTAATTGACTTACTTTAATTATGATTGGTGTGGATAATCAGGTCTGTTCGGTTTATGTTGACCTGTGCAATTACAGTATGATTGGTGGTGAAGTCTTTTGAAAATTTAGCTTCAAAGACACACACACAGATTCAAAAATGACTTTACTTAAAGAATGTGTGTTCATTTTTATTTTGTTCCTATTTATCCTTAAACATATTGTTATTGACTTTCATTTTTTTTTCTTATCATTCTAGGACAAAAAGGTAACAGGAATGAATTTTGTTATGTTGTTTTATTTTATTTCTGCATAGGGAAAATATGACTTGCTTGCTGTAAAGTTTCATAATAATCCAACACATTGGAGGATCATCAGGAAAACTTTACACACACCTTCATCCCATGGTCTAGATGGTCCTTAATGAAATATTGCTACAATTCCTTCTGAACAGATGCTTATGTCAATATATTGTTTTCATTAAAAGACTTTTTATGATGGCTGGTTAATCCTAATTGAAATTGTGCTACTTGAAAATCCAGTATGGCCACCACATAGGCAGTCTTGAAATCATGTTATTGCTGTTACTCCTGAATGTACAGTCTTAACTACATGGGGTTTTCATTAAAAGACTTCTGATGACATATAGTTGCTCATAATTGTAAATAGTTCCAGTTTGATATCCAGTATGGTAAATAGTTCCAATTTGATATCCAGTATGGTAAATAGTTCCAATTTGATATCCAGTATGGTAAATAGTTCCAATTTGATATCCAGTATGGTAAATAGTTCCAGTTTGATATCAAGTATGGTAAATAGTTCCAGTTTGATATCCAGTATGGTAAATAGTTCCAATTTGATATCCAGTATGGTAAATAGTTCCAGTTTGATATCAAGTATGGTAAATAGTTCCAGTTTGATATCCAATATGGTAAATAGTTCCAGTTTGATATCCAGTGTGGTAAATAGTTCCAATTTGATATCCAGTATTGTAAATAGTTCCAATTTGATATCCAGTATGGTAAATAGTTCCAATTTGATATCCAGTATAGCAAATAGGTCCAATTTGATATCCAGTATGTCCACCACACCAACTAATTTAAATTCCTTGTTATGACTTAAGGATATCAGAGATGATTCCAGGGGAGCATTAGTCCATTCAGGAGACTCTTGCTTTCTCTTATCATTTATTTCTTTCTTGTCAGAATGGAGATATATAAATCGGCGGTTTGTTTGGGGATGGGGCATAACCCAAACAATTTAATTATAGTTTCTGTTCTTTGTTTTCTTGGAAGTACATGCATTCTCATCTTTCAGAAGTCATTTGGTTTCTTTCTCAAAAGTCTTTTCATGGAAGCTATGTGCTTTCATGGATGTGTTTATAAGCTTGACTTTTACCCATTTGACAAAAACATTGGTGGAGTCTTTACTAAATTATGAAATGCCTATTTTTAACAATGAATGCTATTAGAGCAGACTTTGTAGCATTTTAGCCCTTTTGAACCATGGGTTAAATACTAATTTGTGTTTTGACATTAAGCTGAAGGGGTAGCAAAATCATGGTCTATGTCCATTGACAACTTTCTGTTCCGCTTTTAGTAGGCAACAGTAACGCACTAGTCTACATTAGACTGATTCTTCACCCATGACTCTATCAAATGCTACTTGTAACATGTTTAATGCAGCCTAGCATGTACTGAAATAGTTCTGGGTCATATGCCATGTTATTTCAGTTGGCCATGTTTGTTGTGTTTTATTGTCAATAATCTGTCAACAATTACTGTTGTTAACTTTGTTTTAAAAAACAAATTCAGTAGAGAGGATCTTGGGATGAAGTCCTCACACATTAGTACAGCTGATGTTGATTCACCATCAAGTACAGCTGCCTTTTAATAAAAGAAAATACATTTTACAGCATCCTGGAATACAAGAATTCCAGGTTTATACAAATAGTGCTGATCTGCCTTCTAATACAGCCACCATGACTAAAATAGAAAAACCTTTTAGCAACTTCTCGTCAAACTCTTACCAGATTTTGACAGAAAGGACTTAAGAAATTTGTACAGATAATGATGGTCTACATTACTTATGGTCACTGTTACTAAAAATAGAAAAACTGTTACATGGCTTCTACTCAAAAAGCACTCAACAGAATATTGCCCAAATTTGACAGCATCAAAAATAGCCACTAAAAATGATAAATCCATTAAATGACTTATTCTCAGAATCTAGTGACCAAATAGGACAGCATTCTTCTTGAAGGACTTAAATTTTTATACAAATTATGCCTATTCACAATCAAATATGGTTGTGATTAGTAAAATAGAAAAGCCTTTCATGGACTTCACAAAAGCAAAAACATAATTTTATCAAATTTTGACAGAAAGCGTCTTTGCTTGAAGACCTTTCAAATATTTGCTTTCACTCTGCCGTCAGATATTGCTGCCATAGCATATATAAACAGCATTATCTCTTAAAACACCGTAACAGAATGGGACCAACTTTGAGAGAAAGCTTCCTAAACACCATAACAGAATTGGACCAACTTTGACAGAAAGCTTCCTAAACACCATAACAGAATTGGACCAACTTTGACAGAAAGCTTCCTAAACACCATAACAGAATTGGACCAACTTTGACAGAAAGCATTACAAACACCATAACAGAATTGGACCAACTTTGACAGAAAGCTTCCTAGCATTGAGGCCTTTAAATATGGGTGTCATCAAATATGGATGATGATACTAAAAGTTGAGAAACTAGATATTTTTACAACATACACAGGCGATTCTTGATTAATGTCAATTTGATTTATGATCATTTAAATGACATTTATAATAATAATATCATTAAGTTTGTGCCACTGTGTTAATTTTTACGACATCACTGGTGCCATACACACAGGTCACTTACATTGATGTATGCACATCGTATTGCTCACTCATTACTTTAAATTTATGCCAATTTTCATTTGTAAGAATGCATCTGTGGCATAAATTAAGCATCACTTGTGCAATAAATTACAGAAGAAGAAATTTCCTGATGCATATTTCTTGCCTGGCTTTGCTCTCATTTGGCTGTTTGCAGATATCGGCCAGGTCAGAGATCTCAGATCCAAATGGACTTTTTATTGTTACGATATTGCTTTAATGTGAAATATTGAATTGTTTGTTATTGGGGTTTTTTTGTTTATAGTTGTAAATATTTTATTCTGTGTACCTTCTATATAGCTCTCTCAGAAGTTGGTCTGGCACCATTTTTGTCTGTAATGCTCCACACACTTATTAATAATTCTTGTTTCAGTTTTATTTATAATTTTATATGAGAATTAGTAATTATACTTTTTCACTCATTTTTGCAGACAAATTTGCAAAGTTTTAATGAGAGAAAAAGATTCATTATCAAACATTGAAGTACAAAATAATAATTACATTTTATATTCATTGAAAATGTACATATTAAGACTTAGGAATAATTACAGACAAAATACTATAGTTATTCTAATAGAATCCCCCCCCCCTTTTAAATAAATGACCCCTCCTCTGCTTTTTTTTTGGCACAAAAAAAATGAAATTCCTACTTTATTGAGGCTTATAATCCATTGGCATCCATTGTATTTTGTCCAGGTAATTAAAACTACATGATTAATCCAACAACTGTTAGAAGCATCAAAACAACTTAATTGATGAACATTTTCAGTCAAACAGTGATTATACAGTATTCAAAAAATTCAACATAGACACACAAAAATCAGCACATTCCACCCATTGGGTAATTGCACTGCACTGCCCCGCCCCCCCCCCCCCCCCCCCCCCCCCGCCCGGATGTCTGTTAGAATAACTACAGTAGGTAATTTTTCTTCCATGATGTTTTGTAGTATATATACATAGCATTACTAGTGTCTTACTCGGTTTACTTTTAGTTTTCATTTTAAGTTTTATCGATCTCTAAGACATACACATTGCACTTAAAACTTTTTGTCAAATTTTGCATTTAAATGTTTCATACAATAAATTTTAAATCAGCCTCATGTATCACATCATCATGTAGCTTAGGATACTATCAGTTCATTTTAATTAATCGGCATAATCTTGATGCTGAAGTTTTACCATCTTTTGCAACTTATGATTTTGCTAGCACCAACAGAGACATTGATAGACTATCACTAATAAGAAGTTGTAGGTGTATTTTTTTAATTTATTTCTGATCAAAATGCATGCTTAAGAAAGTGCACAGGGTCAAGAGTTGAGGACATAAGAGAACACTTTTAATTGGTATAACAGTAATTTGTATGAATTTTGTTGTTGCTATAAAGCATGAATACAGATGTTGTATATACTCACTTATAAGTCGGATACAACTGCAGACTGCACAAACCCAGTTCTGCAGTCACATGATGTGATGGCAGATCTGAATCTAAAGAAAACAACAGTGTACTATGTAAAATAGACTATCCAGACTACAGGAAAACAATGAATTTGTCTGGAAAATTTCTAATTTTGATAATTGATTTTTATCAATTAGGGATTTACATATTCAAAGAACATGGTAGAAATTATCATGCAGATAATTTGCATTTACAGTACTTTCAAAACAACAAAAAATGAAGCACACCATTATTAGTGAATTTCCATTAACATAACAGTGCCAAGGTCAGTCAGGGTAGCTTGGTCTGGCAGGGTACCCAGATCTGGCAGGGCACCCAGATCCAGCAGAGCACCTTGCAGGGCACCTAGTGAAATGTGTATGATTTCGATAATGTTGGAAACTTATGAAAGATTGAAAGCAGTGCTGATGAACTTTACACATGATGTCATCTTTTACATTTTGCATGTGTGTTGATTCAGACATTTCAAAAATTGATTCATTAGTAATGTTCAAGTTTTCTTTTGAAGGATATTAAATGTGTGATATAGATAATGTTAGCTTTCCTTGCATTACTATTGCAATCAGAGAAATAGATGCAGGCATACATTCAGAAAGATGAACAGATAGACAGGGGGGAAAATGGATACACTTGTAAGTTAGAGAGATAGGTAGAATTTTAAAATTACAAATATACGGAAGAAACAATGATTTTTATTTACTCAGATATTAACCTATTTTCACAGATGGGTATGATCCAGCAATGATCACTGATGGCCATTTGACTCCAGAATACATCGATGAATACAGCAGCAATCCATACTATGGGTGGGTATATTCATGTATACTGAGAAACTTTAAAAGCAGTGCCTCAAACTGTGTCGATATCTTCATCTACTTTGTAAATATCCTTGACATGTCATGGAATGAATTTGAATGGTTTTGGTGATTGTTACAGTCTAGTTTCACTCAGACCTGTACTCTGAAAACAATTTTTGAGCAAGAAAATCAAGGTCAAGGTCAATGCTGATAAATTAGATGCACTTTGCATAAACCTTCAAAACTGATAAATTAGATGCACTTTGCATAAACCTATTTTACTGAAATTTAGCATTCATTGAGGACGAAAGAATTATGGTGATATTAAAAGTGTACTCTGTCCATCTTAGAGGTATCAAACAGTTTTCTTTTAGCTCAGTTGGCCATGAAACCAATGTCATGGTCCAGTATCCTTTGCCCACCTGTCAGTATTTGCTTCTTATAATTGTGTTTTTTTAATCCATTTTGATCAAACTTGGAATACAGGTTTATATTACAGAATCTTGGACAAGTTTGAATATGGGTTAGATCTATTGATATCAATCAGGTGGACAAGTTTGAATATGGGATAGATCTATTGATATCAGTCAGTTGGACAAGTTTGAATATTGGTTAGATCTATTGATATCAATCAGGTGTTCTTGGAACTTGTTGACTCAGCTTTTTACAATTCTCTATTTCTGATCTGATTTTGATCGGACTTGGAAAATTTGATTATATCTTCTTTAGGATCTCGGACACAATAATGAGCAAGATTGACACATATTAATATGATCTAGTTGCCTCAGCTTGTTACCATTCTTGAGACAGTACTTTTCATCCAATCTTGTTTAAAGTTGGTAAACAGAGTTAAATCATTCAAATATCCAGTGAATTTTATTGTGTGCAGGATCTGTGTATGTTAATGAAATTCATTCCCATTAGAAATAATTCTCATTTTGTATGATATGTAAATCAGTCAGTTTTTATTCCAACTTACCTGTCTTCTCTCTCGAAAGAAAAGTAGGCCAAGTAACCTATGAGAATCACAGGTTTGCGGTAACAGCAACTTTTTCCCCTAGAAAATATTATGCTTACCATGTAAAAGCTTAATTTTAGAAGATGCATAAATTTCAATTATGATGTGTACAAATTAGCAATATAAAACACCTTGGGGATGAAAGTGCTTAATTTGTCATTGATAACTGAATAGGTATAGAAGATAAATATTGCTAGAAAAAATGTCATTTGCAAGCTGGCATTAACTTCATGCGTGTTATAATCAAGGATCAAAATTGCTGTGCTTTAATGTACATTTATTTGCTAGAAATTATGTTTCTTATCTCTACTGCCTGTAGACCAGAAGAGACTAAGATATGGCCAGTTGTCTGTCCATCTGTCGTTCATCCATCCAGCAAGTTTATATTATTACTCCTTCTTATCTACTTGGAGGATTGCCAAGAAACGTTATGCACACATTCATCCCAAAGTCTATTTTGGTCTCAAATGAAAATGGTGATGCTCCAACAAGAAAATATGTCTGCCACAATAGTGATCATTTAGTTTGGTAGTGTTTGGGAGGTGCTCTAGTTTTTGCTACTTAAAAGACAATGAGAAGTAAACAGATCATCTGTAGAGAGCATGTAATGTAAATTTTAAGAACTTAACGCACACTTATGCTGCAGTTGACACCAATCCTCATGGCTAGCAAGCTTTCATGGTGGATATAAATATCATTAATATCATTTGTAATTAACAATTTATGAAGGGAAGGAAGTCAGTAGTTTTGTAACCTGAACCTCCCCCAAACTTCCAACCTAAATGATTTACCACATGCCATTGCATATGCCTGAACTTGGGACTGAATTTGGGACTGAAGAGGTGCCGAGTGAATATATTTCCATGTTTGTATAGTTCTGTCACTTGTTCTTTCCAGCTATGGCAGTGATTATGAGCCCTATGCACGACCCGACTCTCACATGGGCTTTGTGATGGAAGGACACCCGGTGGATGAGTATGGTCAGCCTATTGAGAAGTATGGTCAAGCTCTTGATCCATACGGAAGGCCAGTTGGGCCATATGGAGGTGGCTATGGTGACCCATACATGAATGGAAGTGAAGATGATTATGATTACCAAGGAATGCGATAATGATGAGTGCAGGATTTAAGCTGATTTGTGATAATTTCATGTATTTCTTAAGTAATTTATATTTCATGTTAAAAAATCTCCTTTTTTATGTTGTTCTCTTAATGAATAGTTGTTAGTGGTAACAAAGTTCAGCATAAGTTTGCACTAATTGTTTATTTTAATTTGCTATAAATCATAATTTGAGTATTATTCATCATTGTCCATAGTAGTAAATTAAGTAAATTTGAACATTTGCAGCTCAGTCACAGTTCGAATAGTATAGTACTTTATGGTGTTAAAATTTGGGGGAATTTGTGTCGCTAAATATTCTTTGAAATTTATCATCGTGTCAGTTATGTGATATAATACAGCATAATGTATATAGCATGCTGTAAGAGTTGTGAAAAATCTTTCATGCCTGCAGGTAAATGGAAGTGTTAACAGTTGACATGCTGATATATTCAAATTCAATTTGCATTCTGTTGCAAATGGTGATTATTAAGTTTCCAATACTGTATAGACTCACTTATAATTGCACTTTTAGCTAGAAACAACATAAGACTCTGATCTGCAGTCATATAATGTGACAGCAGATCAGGGTCTATGTTGTTTGTTCTTCTGTTTACTCCTTACAAACTTCAGCTAATGTGGGTATGTGAGAAAGCTTGCCAGTAGCTTCTCGTGGGTCGGTGGTTCTTTCCGGGGTTTTCCCAGGTTCTTCCTCCACCATTAATACTGGCCGACATGTATAGCCTATTGTGTGCTGAAAAATGGCGTTAAACCCTACAACAACAACAACAACAACAACAACTCCTTACAAACTGCATAGAGCCAGTCCACCAGTACATTATGTGAAAACAGATCTGGGTCTGTGCATTTTGCTGTTGGACTCGACTTACAAGCCAGTATATAAAGTAGTTGTATTCACACATTTAGCAAGACTGGTTATCAACAGTGAATTCATTTTTGTTCATGAAGCAAATTTTTTTTGGTAAATTTCATTATTGCTGTGAACCACAAATCTCAAGACCTTGCAAAAGGTGTTGCACCTTCAGAGAATACAGTGACTCCAGGTGAGTCACAAATCCATGAGTCCACACACAACATGGAAAACTACTTCTGTTTTTCAGTATCAAAAACCACTAAGATTGAAAGGTATGAATATAAGTGAATTACCTTATTCGATAACTTAATAATTTAGCTTTTAGGTGCCATGTCGCTTGATTTGGTGGGAAGAGGAAGCCGATTCTATATGATTTATTTGTTGAGAAGAATAACCAGATTTTTTGTGCTTTATTTGGTGAGAAGAGTGAGCAAATTTTTGTGCTTTATTTGGTGGGAAAAGAAAGCAAATTTTAGTGCTTGATTTTGTGGGAAACGTAAGTAGATGTTTAGTACTTGATTTTTTGGGAAGAGTAAGCAGACTTTTTATGCTTGATTTTGTGGGAAAAATAAGCAGATTTTTAGTGCTGGATTCAATGGGAAAAGTAAGCAGATATTTTATGCTTGATTTGGTGGGAAAGTAAGCAGATTGTGCTTGATTTGGTGGGAGGAGTAAGCCGATTTTTTTTGTGCTTGATTAGGTGGGAGGAGTAAGCATATTCTTTGTAGTGAGAAACTTGTTAACATTAACATTGTCTTATTTTTTCTAATGTCAAAAATTATTATTGACTGAAAGATCCTGGTTTGTTTTTTTGTATAGGATTTATTGATGGTTATAGGAGATACTTTTTCCTATCTCTTCTGTCTCTTATGTTTATAGATACATTGATGGTATCTGAACTGTTTGAACTCAGTGTGTTTGATGAGAAAGAGAATCTCAATAATATTTGCATCACATATTTATTGACCGCTTAGAACAGCTGCCTTAATACCACTACACAAGATTTAATACTTTATATATAACTAACAAAACTCGTGTTGATATGGTGTGAGTAATAAAATGCTGATGCAGTCCTAATACCAAAGTATATGCAAACAATTGACATCCATTCATTCATCAGGTCTTTAAACACTATAGTTCACACATGCTGATCCATCTCTGCAAATACCTGATGAATGGATGTCAGTTGCATGCATGTATTATAGTTTGATTGTTCTGCTTTGACTCGTACTTACCTGCCTACCTAAGTCCATAAATTATAGTTTATCAGTGATCCAAGGAGTTTGACCATCAGTCATGTAGTGTGCCTGCTTTGAACTAGTTTGTAATCACCTTTGTAATGGGTTTTTGTTACACTACTGCCAAGAAATGATTTGGTACTTGGGTAGTTTTATAAAACATGTGAAGTCTGTGGTAATTGGGCTTGTTTTGTCCAACTTTGTCTGAATCTTTTTTGTTTCATTGATTCTGCAAAATATATTTCTATGACAAGATTCCCATAACATTGGGCGACTTAGAAAAAATTGGATTATGTTATGTACCTGAAGGTGACCAATAAAATGTAAAACATTAGAGAAGATATTTGTCAGTAATATTACAATAGATTTGACTACAATGAAACATATTTTTGGGGCATTATCGCCACAATTTAATCTCATAATATGGTTTGGTACAATTTCCTGATGATGACCAATTTTATTGTGTCTACTGTTTCATATAAATGAGTCTCAAATATGGTGTCCATGACATCATCGTTGATGTAAATATAGTTAAATCCATTTTCTTTTGGGATGGTGTATACATTCCATAGTAACCAAACTTGAATTGTGTTGAGAATAACGATCTAGTATTCTTGCATTAAATGCTTTTAAGGTCCCTAATTTTTAATTTCATTAGTGACAGGTCTGTTGACACAGTAAAGAAAATATTAGCCATAGTTAAACTAGAGCCTCTTGTGTCCATCATGTCTGTGTTAGGGCATTTAGTTTTTACCCATGTATGTCTTATGCCCACCATGTCCTGTGTTAGGACATATAGTTTTACCTTTGTATGTATGTCTGATGCCTGCCATGTCTATGTTGGGGCATTTATTTTTATCCTTATTTGTATGTCTTATCCCCACCGTGTCGTTGTTAGGGCGTTTAGTTTTAACTTTGTAGGTATGTCTTCTTATGCCCACCATGTCTTTGTTGGATTATTTTATTTCATTCTTGCATGTATGTCTGTTTATCCATCTTGCTAAGTTTTGCATATAAGTCAGTTCTCAGGCACTTTAGTGGGATATTCTTGTTCCATGAACACATTAATATTCCAAAATTTCAAATACATAATTGTTATCATTATGCTAATACACCATTTAGAAATATGTTTAAATATTCTGCGTAAAATTGTTACAGATGTTAATCTCTGACTCTGTATCGAAAGCAATCATTATGTTGTCTCGGTATTCTAAGATTCCATCTATTCTGAATTTTATGGAATTACTACATACTTTTAGTGAAATCTTCACATCCTAAATTTTATTGAGGAACATCTGGAAAATCGAAACATCAAGTAATAAAATTTCAAACAGCAATTAAAGTACTTTAGCACCAAAATGCTAGACTGGTAGATAGAATGTAGTTTTGTTATGTAAATAATAGTGTGTACTTTAGAAACCAGTCATTTAGACTTTCGTTGGATGAAAAATGGCAGAGATGATGAGAAGTTAATGATGCAGATAATTCATCAGGACTAATTTTTATTGATTTTTGTTTTGGCCAAAAAATATTTATGAAATTCAAGGTTCTGGAATCGGATGAATGGATTCACCATTTATTATTTTTCATTGTTTTTGACTGTCATACTGTTTATGCTGATATGAAATTGCAAAATGATTGTATGGGTTCGTTACTTTTGACGAGCGCACCTGTTTTGTACAGATAAGCTAGATAAGCTTGATCCTGAGTTGGAATCTTTGCAGTATTGTCAATGTTTACAATTTTTATATGCCTACAATATGCAGTGTTAAGTTTCTAAGATATGTGTACATCTCATGATGTCTGCATAAAATTGTGTCTCACATCATATGTTGTCTGTCCCTCTAATGTCCAGACAGGTCTTAGAAATTTCATGCAAAGACAACATCATACAAGACTCAGTGCTGTGCAAACATCATGAGACAGACACATAGTTTGGAAATTTTGTATGAAGAACACAGTAAGAAAGACAGTCTTATACAGACTCCATTCCAGCAGTGAATCAGTATATTTATCTTAGTCCTTATGCACATGATTTTGTATGTGCTTATAACTCCGTCCATTAATGTAGTTCAGCTGTGTATTAAGTTATTAATAAGATTTGCTAATATCATGAATTTATTGGAGATCATTTATTTCATTTTTGGTACATCTTTTCTACTTTATTTTCTTTTCTGCAATAAATTTTTTTTCTCAAGAAAACAAATCTTTTATTTATCTAAGCCCACCACCACTACATTCCCCTAGCTTCAGCAGTTTGCTGATTAAATAAATCTAGAAATGTTAAATATCTTCTTGACATATTACATGAGGATGGTTGCCTGTGAAATATTACAGTTTCGAAATTTTTGAGAAGTTTACATTTTCACATAGCCAAGGGCCCACGCGTTCTCAAATCAGTGAATTTATTTTAGGTTGTTGTGCATTTATATCCTCAAGTAAGGGTCATTATATAGACAGCGATGGGAAAAAATGCCTTGTAGCTAATGGACCTAAGTTGCTAAATAAGTATTTAATATTACATCAAATTCGCACAGCTTCACAAAGAAATGTACATGGTGGTACATGTATGTGACCTTTTTCATTGTATCAAACATAACTGAGGTCTACAACTGGAAGCCTGTGTGACTGCATTATGTTGTAATGATTTCTTATGAAATTATATTCTTTGTTGACTTCATCATATTCCTTAATAGGACTGTTCTTACATTTATCAAAAGTGTATTAGCATTTTTCATTTTTATTATTTAATATGAGACTGGAGTGGAACAATGTCATTTTGTGCCCCGTGCCTCATAAGTGATACATTAAGATAAAAAATGACATGAATAATGCCATAATTTAATCATATGATTTTTAACTGTGAGGGATACCAGGTGGCCATTTGGTCTAAAGTACTCACTTTTACCAATCACTGCCATCTCACCTCTGCCCACGTGGGTTCAAGTCTCAGGCTGAAGCCAATATGAGTATGAAAGAAAGCTTACCAACAGCTTCACATGGGTCATTGGTTCTTATCCGAGTTTTCCCAGGTTCTTCCTCTACCAGTTATACTGGCTACCATGTATAGCCCATCTTGTGCTGAGAAATGGTATTAAACCCTTGACAGCATCATTGAGTTATGCAGTAAAAATTGATTTTGCAAAAGCAGACATTCACAAGGCAGAAGTTTATTCCAGTACCTGCTACATGTGATGCCAGTTACTAAGTAGCCTTCCCAGATTATATATGTCTACAGAATTTGTCACGATGTCTAAGTTTTCCCAGATGGTATCTGAAAGAGAATTCTTAGATAACAGTATAGGAAAAGAGTCTCCACAAAGTATGCTCCCCACTTTTGGATCTTGTTCCTTTAAATTGTGTTGGCTTCATGAAGATTATGATGTCATAACATATATGTAAAAATAATTGTAGGCTAACATGCAGATGAATTGATCTAGCAACGTTCTTATCAGTTCTCTTTTTATTTGATGTCCATAGGAGCAGCAGAAGAGACATTCATTATCAGTGAGAAAGAATGATTTGGTGGGATGTTTAAAAATCTGGGCTGATAGTGTTACAAAACACCAAAAATAGAGCATTTCAAGATATGTAATCTGTTTCAATTGATCCTTGCAAACCAGGAACAAAAAGTGAAATAAGGTAGAAATGTTAGAAAAACAATTCCTGACCATGTTGGCATTATTTGTGGTATCATAATAGCAGTGGTATCATAGAGGTTTTATATTGAGGGAACATTGTATATCTTTTCCTTTTGGTTTGCTTAAGAGTGAATTGGCATGCTTTGTTATCAATATTAATTTACCTTAGTCAACACTTACAGAATGATCTAGCACCCCAAAATGTGGAGCATCCTCGTGTTTCACTTTTTTTTTTTTCCTGGGCCCTGTTTTTGCATGTGTATGACCCAGTTTAGTCTTTAAACTGCAGCTCCTCTTGTTCAGTTGATAAATTTATTAAGATGTGATTTAACATTCTGAAATTCTTTATTAATCCTTAACGAAAAAATGATAAAACAATAAACATCAATAGCTGTTTTTGTGACAATATTAATGAGTAAAACTGCCATAGAACAGCAAACAAACTAAATGACAAGAAAAGGCCAACTAAGGAAAAACAGTTTCAGTGTTATTGAGAATGCTGGTTAATGGCTATGGGGAAATAACTCATGTCAGAAGGACAGTTCCAAAATGTTCACCTTAATAAAGGGCACTAACTGTGTATTGACTACATGTAGTGGTTTTCTAGTTTCCCAGTCATGGAATAGAATTCGCAGACAATAATGTCACTTCTTGGTATGGTCTACACCAAATTTATCCATGACATATTTAATTTGGTCTTGTTTCTTTAATAACATTAGTTGGTCATATATAAGTTTCCAGCTCCAAATTGCAAGATAGATTTGTAACTTAACATTTTTAATATCTCATATCAAATACAGTGGGAATATATAGTGTTACCCTTGTTTATCCATCCTACCATTTTGGTTTCTGAATTGGGTGAGATGAGCAGGAACAATGGTGGGGCATTTGTGTTCTATTAAAATATTTCAGGATTTTGATGGTTTTAATTAATATTCACCTTCAGATGCATGTAGGAGAAAGTCTATTCATTGTCAGATTCAGTAGGAAAATGAAAGAAATGATTAAATTGACTACTTGTAAATGAAGAATTCATGAGCAAAAATGGGTCTGAACATATTGAACAGTTGAATATGCTGTGTCTGATTTGTCTTCACAATATACCAAATCCCAGTCTCCAAACTCAGCATCTGGCACTTGTTAATACCTTTTCCAGATCCTGCTGTCATGAACACATGGCATAACCAGTACTAGATTTCTTAACCATTTCTTCACACTATCGAGTGCCAGATCCATGGAAGCATCAAGACCGGTACCTGATAAACACATCATTGAACTTGGCACCAGTACAACATAGTGCTTCTTACAGCAATCACCCATTTCTGGACAACCAGTACTTGCTTCAGAACTTTTGGCAACACTCGAATGAACAACTGGAGATCACATGTCTCACCTTCTTTTACCATCCCCAAAACCATGCTTCGCCAGGACAGCTGTCACTGCCTTATCTGGCTATGTTGCTACCCCACTTGTTCGTGTTCGAGGACACATGCTCACAAGCATCAGCTTCCTACCCCAGGCAGATGTTGTCCTTGGAGAGGTGTCTTTTTGCGTTACATAGAGTAAAATAATCTTTCAGCTTTTATCTTCTCCCTCTCCTTTCACAAGATGCCAACATCCATCCACCTATTTAAAATCAAAAGACCGGTATAAAGAAAACGTCTTCCACAGCGTGACCCTGTCACTGCCATTTGTGCACTACTTTGAAAGGAACCTTCAATAATCGGACATCAACTAGCCAGTTCATAACAACAGTTCCTGTGAAGTTTAAGCCAGTCATTTGCAAGTCGCACAGGCTGGTCTTTTACACTGAAGATTCAACTGTCGACAGAGACCTCACATGCATTCATCTTTGTGTATGGACCAGAAGCAGTTTTTGATACCTAACCAGCTCATAATATGCCTCGTAAGAGGGAGGTCGTGGGTTAGATCCCCGGCCGAGTCATACCAAAGACTTACAAAAATAGCACTAACAGCTCCCTCACTAGGCGCTCAGTATTAAGAGATTAGTTTAGGACTGATCGGCCTGGTGACAGGATAATGTGACTGAGTGGGACATCATGATACGTGTCTGCGGCATGATGTCACAGTGCTAGACATCACTATAAACTGACACACTCCAGACATCGTAGCGATATGACTAAACAATTGTTAAAGCTACGTTAAAAATCCTAATCACACACACCAGCTCATAATATAGCAATTGGTTCCTTGCTCGGCTTGGTCTATATGGTAATATTTCAGAAACAAGAACATAACACAGATCCCTTCCACGTTCGGGAATCAGTCTCGTCAACGGTTCTTATATTGATTAGAACACAACACTCCCTCGTTAATGCCATATTTGCGTCCTTTGAGCTCAAGCTTGAGGAAAAAGATGCATTTCTACTGAAAGTTCATGCTGCAAAAAGACCACTGCAACGCCATTCACAAATCGCACCCTGTATCTTCCACGTTATTTTACGGCCAGATGACATTCCACCGAAGATGATAACCTAACTCTGGCACAGCGATACAGGAAATAATGTTCAAGAACATCAGGTATCAACTTAGCTTCTTTGTTATGGCAACCTTCTCAGAAAACTTTGTTCGTGAAAACATGCCAGTGTTGCCCTTTATCGGATACTTGGGTTTGGGGAAATCTTCACCATTCAGCACTTGAACGGTAAACATCTTGTACCAGTGACCCATAGCTCTGACTAAAAATATACTCTCCTCGTGAAAACAGTAACTGTATTCCTTTACAGCACAAACCCATGAGGATCTTACTCCATTCCTTTTCAAGATCACAGCTCTCTCAACCATTACTTTCGGTTACTAACGTTAAGTGTAGATACTTCAAGATCGGTCTCCTTACACTATTTGGAAGGTAGATATAACAGTCAAAAGCACAGAATTGACATCCTTTTGAGGCAAGATACCAACTTTGTTTCATCTTTGCTTCGTTTCGAATTTATTTTCGACAAGGGTAAACCGTACCCCATTCAGTCCCAGCTCATCGTTCATCTTTGCGCCACATCTCAGGCATGATCAGATTCTTATGAACCGATTTACATTGCCGAGTCCATTTATCCCTTAGTATATATATATATATATATATATATATATATATATATATATATATATATATATATATATATATATATATATATGGCGCTTTATGCTAGCACTTTAAAAACCATGTTATTTTAATACATACACACATACATACATGCATACATGCATGCATACATACATACATACATACATACATACATACATACATACATACATACAAGGAGCCCCGAGTGGCCGAGTGGTCTAAAGCGCCCTCCGTTACGGATCACTGCCATCTCACCTCTGTCTGCGTGGGTTCGAGTCTCGGATTCAGCCAATGTGGGTATGTAAGAAAGCTTGCCAGTAGCTTCTCGTGGGTCGGTGGTTCTTTACGGGGTTTTCCCGGGTTCTTCTTCCACCATTAATACTGGCCGCCATCTATAGCCTATCGTGTGCTGAAAAATGGCGTTAAACCCTACAACAACAACAAGGGGCCCCGAGTCGCCGAGTGGTCTAAAGCGCCCTCCGTTACGGATCACTGCCATCTCACCTCTGTCTGCGTGGGTTCGAGTCTCGGATTCGGCCAACGTGGGTATGTGAGAAAGCTTGCCAGTAACTTCTCGATGGTCGTTGGTTCTTTCTGGGGATTTCCCAGGTTCTTCCTCCACAATTAATACTGGCCGCCATGTATAGCCTATCGTGTGCTGAAAAATGGCGTTAAACAACATACATACATACATACATACATACATACAAGCTGGATGTAATAAAAATCCATTCCTACTTGTTTACATTATGATGCTCACAGGCCATCACAGGAATATAATAAAGAAAAGTGAGTCAAGAATTTTGACTTTAAAATCAATGTATATGTGCGTATTGTTTAAAAAAAAAATGATGAAATACAGATTTTGGCTTACATGCATTTGTACGAGTCACTGTCTTCATGTGCTCAGTCAAATAAAATTATGCACGCATTGACCTTTTAGTGGACCCAGAGATCAAATAGGTTTGATTTTCAAACCAGTTCATAATAGCGTAGATGTGTTTGTGGTCACATCTGCAATTTTTTTATATTCAGGACCATTCAATTACAGCAAAGTTATTTTGTTGTGAACCCCATGGCAATTTCATCAATCACTGAAGATGAGTAAGTGATAAAAAAAAGATTTGAAAATGGCCACTATGGTTGCCATGTTGGATGTCAGATTAGCAGAAATTATGGGGGAGAGATATGATCATTTTTTATACAGGGCTAGCTACACACTGCATAAAGTGGTTAATATAAATTCAATGTTAATACGACAATCTGTTCAGAAGGAACAATCGTAATACAATGATAATGATAAAAACGGTCGTGACCATATTGTGAGATCATATTTGGACCCTTTCATTCAGGGTTAACTACATGCAATACAATAAATCTTGTCGAGGAATCCTCTTGTCAATATTACGATCCATTCAAAAGAAGTAATAACAATATTTTAAAGATGGTCATGGCGACCATATTGGTTCATCTTGGGGCACCGTTTTCGTTTATGACCAATTAGGCGTCATGGATGGCACTGTATGCCAATGGTTATGACTTTCCTCCGAGTATGTTAGGAATATCCATAACCAACAAAAACAAATGGACGAATTACGAGAGACACGTTCCCATCACATAAATACCTCTAGTCTTCGACCAGCAGCAGGGTCGCCTGCAGAATTATTATCTTCGGGTGGGGCAAACATGTAGTGGTCAGCTATTAAGTTGTACGAATGTAAGCAAAAATATGTTTGGAGTGAAATCAGGGGTGGGGAGAAATGTCATATAATTAACAGAGTGAATGAAGATCCATATCGCAGTTTAAGGATGAAAATACCAGTAACCCCATAAATTTTCCGATTGCAATTTGTTTTGTTTTTAAATTGGATCACAACACCATCAAGCATTTAAAATTAATACTTGTCTGTCTTGCATGCATCGAACGCGTGAACTGCGGACTATAACCTTTTGATATATCAACATGTTTATCGGTTATCTTTCTAACAGCAATTTGTGTAATGAACATGGCAGGCTACGATACATTTATGTACTCATTAATGTACTCGATTTTGTCCCCCATAAATGCCTGTAACTTATCTTGGTTTATTTGTTTCTTTATTTGTTTTCTTGTTCCAATGTTGTGCATACTCAATCTAATATTTGTACTGACATCGAATATTCCATCCAACAAGATACTGCACATTATAACAATAAGAATAATTCTCTCTCTCTCTCTCTCTCTCTCTCTCTCTCTCTCTCTCTCTCTCTCTCTCTCTCTCTCACACACACACACACACACACACACACACCGAAATGGATACTGGTTATGTGTTAACACCTGTTTTAAATTCAAGTATTAATGTCAGATAAATTAATTTTTTCAAGATATTACATTATGGTCGCAACAGCGTAGAGCTCGTAAATTATAACTTAAAACGTACTAGTTAATTAATTACTAAAAACAATAATGTAGTAATTTAATACAAAGTGATTTAAGATACACGGTTTAGTTCTATGAACGTAGTCGTCTGGGGCCAAAATTATTTATGACAATTTCCGCTATAATAGAGCAACAGAATGGGGAAAACTAAAACTTGCGGCCGACAAATGTTTTTTTACCATCAATAAATCCTCCATTGTGGAGTCAGACGCTTCTATGAACAAGAAACAAAAACAAATTCTCGCGAATGACCTGAATTTATACGAGACTCACAGAGCCATAAATACTGTAGTTCTGACATTTAAAAAAAATACCAAAAGCAGGAGACCGCGACTAGGCTGATTGACGTTGGATGTCTCTTAAATATTATGTAATTTATATTTTTCGATTGTGGGATCGCTGAGTGCGAATTTTTATTCAGAGAATGTTTCTTTTTCCATTTCACTTTTTCCATTGTGCTTGAACACCCCCACCCACCCACACCCTACCCCGCCCCTGGTGAATCGCCACCACTTGAGGTAGTCTTGCAACCCTTTCACAAGATCTGTCCTGAACGTTCACTAATTCTTGGGCAATTTGATGTCCAAAGTTTCGCTGTAAAAGTGTTTGATTAAATCATTTAATGACTGCCTGACCGCGTTGTATCGCGGTGTGTCCACGTCTGATCTTAACGTGCTGTTGTTGTATCAGTGTCATTACTGGACCAAGAAATGTTTTGACAGGAGCAGCCTCTAACAGTTGTAACCAGCGCAATGGTCCTTGCGCATAAATTCATTCAAACGCTGCTGCTGTTCAAGAATATAACGGTTCAGCCTCTTTGTATATACTTGCAACTCTCCATGACAGTCGACGCATATTTGTATGTGCGCCGTTTGTGCACGTCATGTGGTAAAAACAAAGATCTGCCTGATGAACTTCGTTGGGTGTGCTGACATCAAATCGTTCATGTTGAATCGTTTTGGGACGTGGTATATAAATTTGCCGTATAGCCTGTCATTACAACCAATCTGCGGCTACAGCTCGTGAGACACCTGCCGCATTGGCGAGTTTTTTAATTACTTCTGTACCTCTCCAGTATCCGATTGGACTATAATAAACTGAATCTATTTTATGTAATTTTTGGTGTTTAATTGCCAGCTACTAAAACTATTTTACCTTTCATCGCCAATCTCATCAAACAATTCGCGAGTGATTCTTTTATTATTTTTTATTTTTTATTTTTGTATGCTTTTTATCGAATTCAGTGTGTGAATTAACTTGACATCCGCGATATGTCGTTGTTGTAGACCTGGAATTTTATACGCGACATCATGAATATAGCACGCTTGATCAGTCGCATTTACCGGAAATTCGCCTGTTTTTAGTTGAATTTTTCGTCAAGTCCAATATCAAGGCGAGTTCCAGGACCACACTAATTATATTCTGGAAGATGTTTTTCCCCAGAATATTTAGCCCATAGCATTCCGTGTGCTTTCCCGAGTGCCTTAACAATATCGCAACAAGCTGCTGCAACATGAATACTCACAAATTTTTTTTTGTGTTCTGCATTTTACACAATAACTTGTAAGTGCCGGCGTGTAATGCTCAACGTGGTTACTCTAAAAACATTGGTACTAGTGACTATTTTGCATCGAACACAATATAAACGTATGATTATAAATAATAGTATATTTGTACAATATAAACGTGATTGATTTTCAGCGACACGTGAGCAAGCACCGGGAAAGCATCATCCAGTGTTACCAAATTCCATTCGAGCTATTATAGTTTGTCCATCTGGGTCTGGTAAAACTCAGTTACTGCTGAACCTGGTAGTGAGGTAGCTCAGTTAGGACAAACTTTACTTAGTAGCACCATCCGTGGATGACCAATAATGCTACAATGTTCTCAAGCAATTTAATGATCTTCAGCGGCCATCGATGAAGCGCCGTCCATCGAGGATCTCAATGGGGATATCAACAATCTAGCGGTTTACGATGATCTCATGCTTGACAAACAATCAAATCCAACAAGAGTATTTTCACGGGGCAGATATAAAAATACAGATGTCACTTACGTCACTCAGCGGTATACCCAGATTCTCAAAGTAATTAGAGTTAACTGTAATTTGGTGGTCATTTCTAACGGGGTTTATATACATACGCTGAGAAATATTCATGCGAGATGGTGCCCCGGTGACATGGACATAAGGAGGTTTAAAGATGTATTAGCAAATGCTCAGAAAACCCCGCATGGATTCATCACGATAAGTTTACATGATCCATCAACACGTTATCGAATTGTTCCAGATACAATTTTGTATTAAAGAAATACATTTGTTGTATAATGAACCAGGAACACATCAATGAGATTATATCCACGATCGAATAATTGCATCTAGTCTCGCGGTTCAACTCGATGTTGAAAAAAATCAATGATGATTTTGAGATTATACAGCCGTTGCGTGAAGAGGGTAGATACACACTAGCGGCGAAGTACATATTCATCAAATTATTCCATCGCTAAATGGAATAGTCATTGGCGGATTTACAAGAACAATATGATTTAGCTAAAGTTGTTCCAGTGGCATGCGCCATTGAGGAAATACGATCACATTTGACTCGACAATATAAAACTTAATTGACTGTAAGTGCACGTGCGAAACAACTAGAGCGACTTGTGTTGGAATCTACTAAGATTGCGCAGAATCTACCAAGGAATCCACAGAATAGCGATGTAACCGGTACCAAAAATAGTTGAGATAGTACAAACAATTAACGACCCCAAAAGTGCTATTTTGGTTAATTTTCTTTTACATCTTGGTGTGCCGTTATGGTCTGTCATGCACATACAAACTAACAGTCAATTCTTCACCACGTTTGTAAACAAACAGGATTAACGGGTACCAACACCATCAAATGACCCGGCGGGAAATCTGGAGAAACGATGTAAAAAACATACTCCTACTGGGCGTGCCCTTGTAATGCTTGCACTGACGCGGTATGGTTACCGTCGACAGCGTCACATATCATATTAACAGAACTGTCAATACCCGGCGGCACGTAACGACCACCACCTGTTGAATCGTTATTATGTCGGAGAATATCTGGAAAGCCTTTCATTTTCTCCCATGCTGCAACAATCTTCGGAAGATATTCGTCAGCAATATCATTGATAGTCTTTCTCGTCGTATTCGAATCAAGCTCGGGTAGTATCAGCTTTGTCCTTTTCAATGATCTTAACACGATCATAAAATAATTATTTTGAGCTGGATCGTTTTCACGTATGGCTGCCGCATAAATATTAAATGCTAAACGTGAAGCATCGCGACTCAGACCTGATAGATGACTTATTGTAAAATCGTTACTTGAACTAATACAATAACTGGGATATTCAAGCGTATACTTCTCAAACGTTTTTCTTTAGTACTCACTGTTTCATTTCGTACAACCTCGTGATCTCGCTGCCTGATTTTTCTCCTTAAAGAAGTGTATTACCTAGACGTTGGAAATTCTCGAGTAGATCTTCATACCCTGCAACTTACCAGCTATGCGCACGGTCTTCCGTTGAATACAAATTAGATCGCTCTGGATGTGGTAGTCCAGTATAAGCTGGTACTGTCAGCGGCCATCCTAGCACGGTTCTGATCGACAACTTTTATGTGTCAACGGTGTAATCAGGCGTCGATATTTCTACGGTGGCACTCAGCGTTGGTTCGTGTACCTTGATAGCGATCTTTGATTCTTTTCCTGTTTATTGATTTGATTCTACATTAAAGTTCATCGTTGATTTGTTCGATTTGATATGATCATGTTGGGGTGGTAGGGACCTCCGGTATTGGGGATTGCCCACTAGCTAAATCAGTTGCGGTTTTATGCAAGAATATCAGCGAATTATTAGCGTCTTACCTACCAAATGATTTTTCTCTGATATGTGGCCAACTATAATAAAGTCGTAATTGTGCCAGTGCAATCTCAAGTGTCCGACCATTTGGAGATATTATCGGAGTTGGTAAACCAATGTTGAATTCTGACTGTGTTGTGGTTGTTTAAATTATCGTGATAGTCGGCGGTGTTGTATTAGAGATGATCTGCTCTAGTCGTGTGGTTATTTCTGCGTTCATTATTATCTATACGGCGGATTCTAAATGTAGCGCTGGACACGTTGGCAGCGATATGTTTGCGTGCTTTTGATGCCGATAATAAATATCCTTAATTGAGAACAAATTAATTGTCTGATATTGCATCATCGTTTAACCCCGATGACAGTATCGATGATATATTTATGCACGCATATGTCGCAGCGTAAGTTATTTCTGTGTGATCGTGCAATTTTTTACCGGCACATGTATATATTTTTTCGTGAAAATATTGAGTATACCAGCAACACCACCAATACCAACGACGCAGGTTCCAACCACGGACGGTATCACATGCGTCGCTGATAACGTATTGATTATCGTCGTAGTTTCAGCTACCAGCGAAGAAACCGCGTTCACAATATTGTCCATAAAGACAATACGTCTGCGATATTATTTTTGTTTTGTCATGTGCTCGTCGACGATTTATTTCGGTGATGCCTTCCACGCACACGCTTGATTATACCAAAAGGATTGTGTGGGATTCATTATGTGGTGTACTAAGTTACCAATTGTGAAATTCTTTCGAGACGAATTCCGAAAACCACCAATAATTCGCCTAGTTTAGTTTTTCTTCTGGAACCAGTGTGAATGTTTTCTCAGCATTTTGATATAACACGACTAAGGCGGCTACAGAAAATCAATCGGTGGAAGGACGAAAATAATTTTCTACATGTATCCCAAATTTAACGAGGCTACAAAACAGTGAGCCTATACACCCCGTGTAATCGCAACGGTATATTCGAGTAAATTGTTTTCCAGTGTCTATGTTCTTAATCCAGATGCTACTGTGTGTAATATGTTGAGGAGTGTAATCGTGTGAATTACACCATCGATAATCTTTTTGATTTTTTTCGAGTTCAGTGTTTATCGAATTGATTCTGAAGCTGATGTTGGTGAGTTAATTGTAAATAATTTCGATTGTTGTTTTAACCTTTACTAGATCAACAATTTGTTGTAATTTAGCGAGCTTAATGCTGATGACCGTTGGATTCCTTAAGAAATTGTCTAGGGTTCTATATATGTTTCTACGAACAGTTGTAAACGCGGTAACTTGATTAGCCTATTCAGATCTGAACGTTGTCACTCCATCATTGATGGCCATTAACGAGGTCATCATCAGGATGTTGTTGTCCGGGTATTTCTTCGTTGCAGCATCATCGTTTGATTCTGGTTCTCTCAAATAAGCAATGATATTTCCGCTCATGTTGAAGTCGCCATGTTATTACATAGCCGGTTTTAACAACGGACTTACTGATCTCAGTTCTGATTGTCTTGTTGTTGTTGCCTACGTACATTTTTGCTACTATGTCATTGTCTGATTTTGGTTGTCTCGCACTGACAATTGTATTTATGTTCATGTTGAGATCGCCATACATTATATCTAAAATTCTTCTAATACGTTCTGCAATCTCCCCGCGATTGTTATAACTGATTCCCTAGATCCTTTAATTTTACTGGCTTCAGTAAACACCATCAAGTTATCTTCGGTCGCGCATGGAACTCGCAGAATCATATCAATCAACGGGATATTCCTCGTCTTTATTCTTCCTTGCTGATCCTGAAAAACAAGAACTTAATTTTGGTCAACATGGCGAGATGCAAAAGATCAGTGAGTTCATCTCGTGTTGTGTATTTGGATACGTAAATGTCACCCTGGGGCTTTCAGCTAGCGGATCTTCCGTAAATATATACCATAATAAACCATTATCCTGTTTAAAACGACGTGCGGTATACTCGAGCACTAATGTCTGCGACCATGCTGATGACCTTGACACGGTGTTAAGTATCACAAGCATTTCTGGACCGCGTATTGGTGGATACTTTATTGTCGGTGTTAATAATGTTGAATACCAAATTGGTATGTTACCGGCTAAGCCACTATAGCGTACAAAATTTCTCGGTGGTGATACTCCAAACGAATAAAAATAAATAACTCCACAGGGATCAACCGCGTATGCAACCCAATGAGTACCATGGCGAGAACTTCCGTCAAGATTAATGATAATGGTTTCAACATGGTTTGGTTTTATCGGTAATCGATCACGCATGAAAACACCTCTGACGTTTTTTATGTTTAATCGCCGAGCAGCATCAAGTAAATCAAAATTGGACATGGGGAGTTTTGGCGAAACGTCCCAGCAGCCTATCGCGATCCTGGTAATCTTAGACTACGTCACTTGTTCTGAGGTATTTATACCCTGTCCTATTGCATTTTTCAGTGTCATACCGACAGCTGTTACATTTAACGCTGGTAGCACCACTAGAAACGGAAATATATCACCGGTTTGTGTTGTGTCGCTGATCGCATTAGCAAAAAGATCGATGTGGATTGGAGATTTTTAATCTGACCATTTGTCAGAGTAACATTGACGTGATGATATGACATTATAACATCATGAATGATCTAATTAACAGTACATATTTCATACGGGCGCATCAGTAACTCTCATTCTTCCGTCAACACCTTCAAGCAATATCGTTTTGTCTGACATATTAAAAACGATTGTTGCTCTGTATTTAGCAATAGCACCTGGTGCTACGGGAGCCCGAAAATGTATGTCAACGACAGACTGCTTGAGTGAATCCAAGTGCGCCAACGAGAAATAATAGTTCGGATAATATAAAGTAAAATCTAGCTCAGATATCTGCAAACCAGAAACTACATTCTGATTACGACCATTAAATGTCATTAAACGATGAAACAGACGTGCAACTTGATTATTCTCGAAATCCAATAATATTTCTTCAGATGGTTCTTGATGACGACGTCAGAGAGGCGTCAGAAACTCTTAGCGGGTCAAATCGCATTCGGTTTCGCCCCTGCGTGGTGTGTTCCTTAATCGCTATAAATCTATGTCATTGTGCCGACACCCCCTGCTGTGATGTTATTTGCCATGTACATAACCTAGCATCGTTATTCTGGACACTGTCTGTAGTAATCGTCAACCATGACAACATTGACATATCATCACTTCCATGAAAGAAAGCAGCCTCTGTTCTTCAATAAGCGTTGTGTCCTTGTTAGCATCCACAACTAAAGTTTTGTCAATATATCTTTACTAGTATCACCAACAGGGCGCCGGATTGCATCATCGTCGGTGGCTTTTCTGACATGCACAATTGTGTGTTTAGCACCAAAAATAACTTTTCTGACATTTCCGCAGAATCCAAGGATGTGAGATAGTGAAATTACACACAAGACGCATCGAAAAAAGATATACTTAAATGGGTAAATCCATAAAACAACCTAACAGGTGCAACTCGCCTGACACTCCCTGATCCCCAAAGTTTCAGTTTAAAGCGTCCGGGATTTACGGGGGGGCGGAGGTGGGTTGGCGTGTTTGATCATAAATTTACGAAACTAAAATACAGCCTGGACAGCCCCCTGAATCTCTAATATTTCGTTTCGTAATTAATGATTCACGTGTTCAAGCACAGTGGAAAACAAAAAATGAGAAAAGATAAATTCGCTCAATAAAATTCCCCACTCAGCTATTCAACAATCGAAAAACATAACTAACCGAATGTTCAAGAGCTATCCAACGTCAATCAGCCTGGTTGAGGGCTCCTCCTTTTCCTACTTTTTAAGATGAGAATAACAGTAATGGTTGCTCTGTGAGTCTCGTATAAATTCAGGTAATTCGCAAGAATTGTTTTTTTTTTTCTTGTTCATAGAAACGTCTGATGCCACAATGGAGGGTTTATTGATGGGTAACAGAATGTGTCGGCCGCCAATTTCATTTTTTGGTCGGACCTTCCTCTTCTACTGCCAATAGTCTGTCTTGATTTCGCCTTCCTGAAGTTTGTATTTTCCAGTAAATTGACGTGTCTGATTTTGTGCGCATTCAAAAGTGTTTTTACTGTTTTTATTATTGTAGCAGTGATAAATTAGGAGCTTGAGATTTTAATTACTGATCCCGGTTCCAGCCCTCCACACCCAATGACTTTACTCCCGCGAATTCCCTGCACTTACAATGACCGGCATGAGCGGGTTTTCTATAAATCTGAACCGTGTATGTTCACTGACAAGCCCAAGTCCTCGAGTTTAAGTCACACAAGCCCATGGTGATTTCGAACGATTGCCGGACGATCATTACACGCGCATCCAAAACAGCCAATGACACTGTGAAGTTACTCTCGAAAATGCGTCCTGGAATCATATTAAACAACAATCGATGTCTTCACCACTAGCGTTTAAAATGATTTTTGTTCATTTTATTTACTCCAAAAAAGAAGCTTTAACAAAATATTGTTTGAGGAAGATCAATTTGATACCATTATAATAGTAACAGGCCCATAGACTTTCATTATGGCTAAACTTAATTCCGAGAGACTTCTCTCTAGTAGCCCAATGCAAAATATTGCTCACAAAATGCATAAAGGCATAAATGCATTTAAAACAAAATTGGAAATAGAATTGCGTGTCTGGTCAGAGTCAGCCTGTCGAGCAATTCATCTCCGAGGTGACATTAATAACAGATGATTTGTTATGGACCCTCAAAGATCCCGACTCGAAATAGTAATCGAAGCGGAACAACCAGCCTCAAGAGAAAAAAACGCCAAAAAAGAATTGCAACTGCTGCGTCTACCTTAATCGCCGTCAATCGGATTGGCAATCAATGATGGTAACCAGTATCACAGATGGCGCAGGCAGAATACTTTTGCCACTGTTACATCTACAAGTGCGTGTTTTCCCCCAGATATTCTCGCTTCCGCACACGGCATTCTCAACACAATTAATAAACTTTATTAGGCGGCAATGGAAAATAAAACAACTACCACAGCCGAGTTTGAGATCATGTTAACAGAAATAGAAGACTTCTCATGACAACGTGTACAGATAGGGGACTCGAGATAAAACCGAACAGGTATTTGATTTGCATGCGGTAAAAATCCAGTTGCTTTGCCGTCGCTAAGGGCGGAGGCTCACAAAAGTCATCTGACGCACTTGCTGTTACGAGTTCGGGATTGGTTTCTTTCTGTTTTATTTTAGATTTTTGGAAATTCTTTCGCGCGTATGTTTGTACGCGATGCACTCGTGATGTGTGGATAATGTCGGGAGGGAGGTTAGAAGGCTCGAAATAGGATTAGCAATAACAGTCTAAAACTCCCAGTTCATCACTACTAATTTACTGCTTTTGGGGTAGATTTTTTAATAGTAGCAGTAATAGTAGCGTTGTCGTTGTTGTTGTTGTTGTAAATTGTCATTGCTTTGATAAAATTGTATGACCGTCGATACCTCTTGAAGTCCTAAATTGGTATTTTTTTATAACTCCTCCATTTCTTCTTAATAACAAAACAATTCGTCCATAAACTTCAATGAAATTGCATTAAAGTCAATTAAAGTCACAGCATTGGTACTAAATCACGCAGAATATACTCTGAGGATGAAACAAAATACGTTGTTATAATACTCCACCCCACCCCCATAAAATAAAATAATTTATAATTGAATACCCACACCCACTAGCTCTCCTGGATAAAATACGATAAATTAGTGTAATAGAACACACACACACACACACCACTATAAGCATCACCAACCTTACCCGCAGCAATAAAATCAAATAATGCTTAACAATAAAAACTTTCTTGTTTTTGTTTTTTTACATTTCGGTCAGATCTTGTACTATAATGCCTCAAAAGTTTCAAATCAATGGTAAAGAAGCATTGAACATTTTCACATGATAGTATGATTAAAATAATACATGGATGAATTGACCTTTGTGGCATGTTGTGCACTGAAACCGAAAGGTTAAATTTCATAACGATATGTTACTCGAATTATGCATGTACATTTAATCACGGGACATGACATCAGCACGGTTCAAGTGGGTCCAGTGCCAGCAATATATATCGCGTTTCGTACATCGCTGCCCTGTGCTGGTTTGTAATAAGATAAAAGCAAAACCAGGGCAAGCAATATATATCGCGTTTCGTACATCGCTGCCCTGTGCCGGTTTGTAATAAGATAAAAGAAAACCAGGGCAAGCAAGTGGATGAGGCAACTACCAGTTACTTTTACCTATGTTGATTTTGGATCATAGCTATTTTCTTGAAAAATGGAAGGCCTTATTAAGGGTTGATATTTAATATGAGCATATCAAAATAAAATGGGACTGAACACAACAATCACTGCACATAATAAACTCAAATAAAAATTAACTTGATGCATAGTATTTCATCTTAAAGAGACCGATTAAATGGATGCACTATATATATATATATATATATATATATATATATATATATATATATATATATATATATATGCTGTTTAAATAAAAGATTGCTAAACAACAACTTCTGGAGGTTTTGGATTTTCATCACAATATTTTCTAGAGCCTAGTTTAAAAAAGAAAGAAGTATATTGGCATGCGCGTATAGCGCATGCACGGAATGAGTAAGATGCGACGCATGCACTATTTATTCAGCGTAAAACAAATTTTCAAGTGTACTTTCTCCCTATCCAATCGTTCGAAAGGTTAAACAACCTGTTCACGCGGTCAATAAACTCTTCAACTAAGTGTACACTTAAACTAGAAGAGATCTGAAAGTGTTATTTTATACAGTTGGGGAATGTTATAAATTATGACCATTATTTTAGTCAAATGAAAACAAATGCTACTAAAACGAAAGAATTAAATTTTCAAGCTTAGTGAACACACAGATCGAAAAGTTTGAGGATAGCAAGCAAGGCCAGGTCTCTCAGGCTGACTGATACGATAGGCTTCTCAAGGTGCTATGTCTTCCAGCTTTCCATAAAAAGACTCGCATTCCTCCACTTCTTTTCTAAACATAATTTCGTGAATTTCGCAAAATGCGGATTATAGCTCACAATTTGGCACTAAAGATATTTACTTCTAGAAATATTCATTTAAAGTTTCCTTGTTCCCCGCAAATAAGTTCCCACGGTTCTTTATTGGACGGTCCGATTAGATGATAGCATAAATGGGTTTATATTGCTTATAAATAAGCACGTGCAAATGCAATTGCTAAAATGTTTGTACATTAACCTTTCTCAGCAAGATAAACACAGAACACACACACACACACACACACACACACACACACACACACATATATATATATATATATATATATATATATATATATATATATATATATATATATCAGATTTCCATGAACAAGATTAGGTACAGTATAAAAAATAAAGCGACATAAACAAAATCAAAACAAAATCGGAAGCTCTGAAACCCTGCGAAGTACAGTTCTCAAACTAAATAATGCCGGTCTCAGTTTCAGGACTCGTACCAGAAAAGGATCCATACTTAGTTCTACTAGGGATTTTTTTAGAAAGGAGTTGCAAGTTTTGGTTACGAAAGATGTATGTCTCTGCGTGTGCTATTTTGTATGGGAAGGGGAGGGGGCTCCCTACGACAACCACTCTAAATTCACTAGTGCACGCTACTAAAATAGGGGCCCCTTGTGGTCGAGTGGTAGTAGTGAAAGGGGACGATATACAGACAATGGGAATTAGCATTACAAGATCCCCTGAGACAATATACTGACACGATTTTGAGACCCCCTGTAACGATATACGGACATGGTCTGTAAACGGACAAGGGAATGGGGACAACTGGTATAGGACCAATAGGTGGGGTGGGTAAACAAAGAAAGTAAAGACATAGACATATGTAACACATACAACAAACATACATAGATTGGTGAACATCAATCTATCACACCTAAACTAGAAAATCAACTAAAACAATTTTTGGCAAGATAATAAATATCTTTTCGAGACCGTGGAGTGGCCCTGAAAAGGGCCTTTGGGTTTCTCATTCTTGTTATTTTAGTTTCTTCGTTTCCTTCACCATCTTCTTAGTTTTGTTATGGTTGTTGTCTCCTTCTTCTTTTTTCATTTGTTTTCCTCCCGTTTTTCCTTCTATTCTTCATCTTTCTTTCTTCCTTTCAATTTCTTCTTCTTTTTATTTTGTTATTCCACTCTCTCATCCTCTGTATATCCTCTTCATCCTCCTTCTCCTCCTCGTTTTCTTCATTAATCATTTGTCTCAGTTGTTCCTTAGCCTTTTGTAAATTGTTTATTTCCATTTTCAAATGTGTGGAATATATGAACTATTCCCTTTTATCACTAGTAGCACTTCTACCATGCACATCGTATCCACCACTTCCAGTAATTTCAACATCTTCTCCATATAGTTGCTGGACATCTTCTTCCTTGGTTATTACGTGTAGAATGGCGCGGATGATGAACACTGAAGTTGATATACTTCAAGCAAGGACATGAATGAAAACATCCCTTACACTCACTTCCCATTTTATATACTATCCACACAAACGTACGCGAATGCATATAAGCACGATATCTACTATGCGCTCATTCATACGCGAATGCAAACCAGCACACTCTACTATCCACACAAACTTACGCGAACGTATACAAACGCACTCTCTACTATCCACACAAACGTACGCAAACGCATACAAACACAATATCTACTATCCACTACCCACACAAACGTATGCGAATGCACACAAACACAATATCTACTATTCACACAAACGTACCAGAATGCATACAAACACATTATCTATTATCCACACAAACGTACGCGAACGCATACAAACATACATTCTACTATCCACACAAACGTACGCGAATTCATACAAACACACACACACATATCAGGAAAGGAGTGAGTGTTTATAATCACACTACCCCACATATAGACCAATTGGCAATTTGAATAGTCTCTTTTCTAGAGATCTGGGCAACCCTGAGAAGGGTTATTTTTGTTTTGGAACTTAATGCTGGCACCTCCCAGGCCGGACACCACATATACACCGTCTGCACCAGTCCTGCTCCCAACTGATGCGTGTAGTTGGGAGCGCAGACGGAGGTTGATTTGTTTCACTATCCCATTCCTCCGTTTGATGGATAGTGAAGACGTGTTGTTGTTGTTCCATCTATCTTCTGTGGCACACTCGGGAATGATCTGGCCTCCTTGTCTCATGTAGATGATGTACTGGTTGTTGTGGCTGTGGCTGTGGTTTGACGTTGCTTGGTGGTGCTGATAATGGTTGTGGATGCGTCCTCACCTCAGGCTTTACCTCACACAAACGTCACAGGATGACGTGAGTCAGGATCATTCTCTTCTTTTCGTTCTCTTATTTCCTTTTATCATCGTCCTCCACCTCTATCCTGGCACTTTCTGATATAGCCTCTATAGCGAGCTCATCTAAAAGGCGCCTGGCATACTCCATGTACATCTGAAACTCCAAGAATTTGGCATTTCTACTCATTTTTTCTTCAAGTTGATGAATCAACGTTGTGTTGCCAGACTAAGGAACGCTTTCGATTTATATTTGTGAAACGCGGACGTGAAGGAAAACATTCCCCTGATACCAAAACTTACAAGACTCATATCATTATCCATTTTAAAAAAAAACATGGAACGCGCGGACGTACAAGAATCACTCACTCACTTTTTTGTATACCTACAATCACTAACTACAAAAACAAACACACAGACTATTTGACAAACTACGGAAACGAAGTGACATAGACACACTTCTATTTTTTTACCAAAAATAAAACACGGTATACTCCCATTTCATTTTCATAGATTCTTCACCATTCTAAGAAGGATCACAGTCTTCTGTAGCTTTTAACAGTCTAGAATGACTTCTCTCAAACTGTTGATTTCTATACTATTATCGACTTCGGCATACAGGATGACGTTCACCGTCTCAGGCAGAGTTTTAGCAAACTGAAGTTCCACACGAATCTGTCATGATGTTATAGGGTGGAAATGTCCCTCGTCACTGCCTTGGTCTGGAGTGAAATCAAAAGCCAACAAAGCAAAGCCTCCTGCATAATTCTCGTACGTAATGCCATGACTGGTGTTGGTCCTTAACTATCCGGTGGCTTATTACAGGGATAAGTACGACCTCAAGTAATTAATATTGGCACTAAAGTCAGGTTCGAAGGGTCTGGTACACAAGGTCCTGCCATCGCGACTGACTTCCATCTTGGTGCTGAAACTAGAAATGATTTTGATCTTGGGTTCAGTTGAAGGCTACAATGCTAATAATACCAACGATTAATTGTTTGGGTAACTGTCCTTGTCCAGTGTCAACGGTAAAGGTTTTTACTTCCACGCGATGTATCGGATACCTGGCAGTTGTTCTGCTCAAAGTGTGTCTGATTTCGTTTTCTACTTTATGTAACACTTCCACGCGATGCGCGTAGAGTCTGGCTTCCTCGGTGTAGGTTTTGTAATCGGCAGCACCAGCCATCAAATGGAAAGCGGCACTGCTGTGATTCAGTCTCAGGCGGACATCCACACCGTTCAGCAAATACTTCTGTTGTAACCAAATGCAAGCGGTTCAAACATTTTATTTTTTACGTGCGTCAAATCCAATATTGGTGCAATCTTTATCTGCAACCTCATCAAACTTATCCGCTGTTTCAGGTTTTCATACCACGCAAGCATCTAGATGGGTGTTTTTCTGCTTCTTTTCCGCAAATCAAGAGATTTTCCAGGTGCGCTCGATAAGGGTAAGTAACCATGCTGCTGCTGACCAGTTTGTTATTCAAGTTAAAATCCACCTTGCTAGACAGGGAATGCATGAAATTGTTGACGGGAGCTACTGACTCATCGGCATCTAGATCGCTACCATCCGCATCGTTCACTTTGACTTTCAAATACAAATAACTACTGTTCAGATTGATGTAATCTTCGGGATGTACTTTTATTTCAAATTCAATGTGAGCTGAGGCCGTCAAAGAGGAGATTGAATGTAATTCGACCCATTAGGATTCTTGCATCTTCATCATGGTAAGTGGCATGGAAAATAGATCCAGTTCCGACTTGAAACAGGTGCAAGACTCTCGGTGCATCATATTCTTTCTTTCTTTCTCTTTGTGAATTTTTTTAATAATCGAAAACGTCTAAGTATGAGCAGTTCTTCTTTTCTTAGTTTTTCTAGCTTTATGAGTGTGAAGTCCTCTGGAGAAGTGTCTTCGTCGTCTCTTTCTGCCTTGTCGTTGTTGTGGCGTCAGGGAAGCAGCAATGCCAGACTCTGCAGCGTCCATGTAATGTATAGGAGTTTCTCGCCGACCCAAAATCTCTTTACCCGTTGAAGCAAGTTACTTTTTGCCTGTATTCAAGAAAGCTTATTTAGGGTTTTGTTTGTCAATGATGACATTTCGGAGAAACTCTACGCTGCGTCAAAGCGGCATCTTTCAAGGAGTGCAATCCTCGTGTTACCATCGGTTTCAAAACGGGGGCCAACGAACAAAAAGCCGATTTCAACATATCTCCTAAACCAGATGTCCTCCCTGTCGAGAGACTCCTCTGTAAACTGGATATATAACTTACAACTCGTTAGAGAACAATGGAGTTTCACCGTGATATTTCCTTTGGAGAATGAAATATTTTGTCCCTGATCTCTTTTTATAGCAAAGTTGACAGTGTCAAAATACGACTTACTGACGGACAAATAGTGAGGATGTACATATTCGCGCTGAACTTGATAGGTGTTTCCTCTTCCTTGTCAGTGGCCGTGGTAGAATCCACTTTGAAAGGAATGACGCGCAGCAATGGTACGCAAGTGTGCCCCGCACGTTGTACTCCACCACATCGGAGTACACAAACATCAAATTGAGTCCTCGTTCAGTTCTACAGTGGATCCAAAAGCTCTGTAAAATCCATATCAATGTTGATCTTCGGTCTCAGATTATGTTCTACTATCTGTGGATGTCCATCCGAAATTTCAAATAAAATATCATTAAACATGATGGACAACGTTTCCTGACATCTCATCATTAGGCGACGAACCACTTTATGGTACTCAATCATAACACTTTTTGGGCTCTGTTCAGGGCTTTGCCAAACGCTGCCAAATATACTGGTCACCATATATAGTCTATAAGGTGATAAAAATGGCATTACGCTCAGGGGCCACGAGTGGCCGAATGGTCTAAATCGTTCTCCGTCACGGATCACTGCCATCTCACCTCTGTCTGCATGAGTTCGAGTCTCGGGTTCGGCCAATGTGGATATGTGAGAAAGCTTGCGGGTAGCTTCTCGTTGGTCGGAGGTTCTTTCCGGGGTTTTCTCGGGTTCTTCCTCCACCATTAATACTGGCCGCCTTGTGCTGAAAAATGGCGTTAAACCATATCACAACAACAACAACATTAAGCTCAAAACAGCACCAACAAGTACTAGCTACTTAACTGCTTTTCCGTTCCGTTGCACCCACCCACACCCCACTCCAGGCCGGGCGGAAAAATCATTAATTTGTTCTGTGGTGTTTATTGGAAACCTAGCCTCTAATGATTTGTGCATGATGAGAATGAGAACAGGTATTAAGTCGAAAATTGATTTTTCGACACTTTGTAACGTTCAAAACAAAGGCAGAAAACTACAAAAAGATGTTAATCATGTTTAAATTTTCAGTTGGTAATGACAACTGTCCGAATGTATCTCCTTTATCGATACTGCATACAACATTTTACAACATGGGCAATGGTCTATACTGGGGTTTTGATGCAAAACTATGATGACATCATGCACAGGGAACAACGTCAGACATCGACGTGCGTCAACGTCCATTATCCTAATGACATATTTTGTTAATGTGTTACTGTGTATACGTAGACGGGTAAGACCAAGGGGTTTTATTCTCCATTTCTATAGGTGATGGTTTATATTTAGCAAAAGTACTACTGTTTTTAATTAGTCACATTCGAGTTAAGTTTATCAGTATGACAAAGACTATCAAAGATTGCAAGGCTTTGGTACCGGACACTGAAAATTCTTAAATGTACAGTTTGGATTACTTTAATGGATGAAAGCACCCAATATATTCCAATGTTTAATTTTTATATCAGCAACATAATGTAAGATGTTGCTTTGAAGTATTTTATGTTGATTAGTTAAAAGTATGGCACTTACTATTATTATAACGCATATTTTTATGAAGCAAGGATTCCGCTGAAAGTTGTTTTTCCTCTCGCCATTTTCATGGGCTTCACACAAAAAATAATTTTCCTTATAATGCTCGGAATTGCTATTAAAAAGATCTAGAAACTACCCGAAAGTTGTGAAATGTAAATCTTATCACCTAATTAACCACTCAGTAATGTGTATTGGCGATGGACAAAGGTTAAATTTGAACCGCCAGAATGGAGAAAATCAAGAATATACACTAGTATTGCAACTTTTATACGAGCCTTGAAACGAATAGTTTTGTTTGAAATTGAGTTCACTGTATGGGAGATTTTCAGCGGGTTGATGCCGACCTATCAGATAAACATATATACTTTTCACGACTTATCAAGTATTTTCATATCATGCTCGTCTAGGACAATAGGTTGAAACTAATATTTCACACGAGTTCTTGCTGAAATACCGGCATAATATGCAATCATGACAAGTCGGTCATTTTCGTCTCTGACATAATTTGTAATAGAACGTTACTCTTCTAAGGCTAAGTTGGACCGTCCTAACTACTTAAACGTGTCCAGTTGGTTTCCTCCATAAACTGTCTCAATTATTCTTTGGATCGATTTCAAGATTATTCCACAGACAGAAATATCTGACTCTAGGCTATATATATATATATATATATATATATATATATATATATATATATATATATATATATATATATATATATATATATATATATATATACATATGTGTGTGTGTGTGTGTGTGTGTGTGTGTGTGTGTGTTCTAACAAACAATCCAAGAGGTTTACTTGTTTTTGAACGGGCGATGTCAAACCCTGGCGCGATTCCGCTAGAAATTATAAGTTTCCTCCAATTCCAACGATCTTTATGCAAAAACTGTTGTAAACTAAACAATCCAACGTGTCCATTCTTTAAATAATTTTTCTCTAATTAATACAAGATCACATATCTCACTACTCCCCATTTGTCTAGCACTCGCACAACTGCATCGTTCCCTTTGTTAACTTGCCGCAACGTACCGTCAGCATTTCAGGTATAAAATCTCCCCTAATACAGGGAACAATTTTTACTTCGCCACTTTGAGCCAGTCAAATCATGTTTTTAACCCACATTTTGCCTGTAAAACTGAATTACATTTGCCACTGTGGCAACAATAAACATCGCCTGCCGATGACGTAACAGTCCCTTCTCGTTTATTCCATTGTATAATTTATCAGTCTCCAATCATAAATACTGCACCTGGAGTCACACAACCAATGTACACAACTAGGTTTTAATAAGGACTGTTCAACTCCAGGGACACTCATGCGGCTCTGACCTGAATTCACTAAAAGTAAAGCATGGCATCGTGGAAAGTCTCTAACACTTCTCTCCGTGCCCTTTGCTCCTAGTAATCGACTAATTATTTTGGTCTGAGGAATATCTCCCCAGGACCGACTTCCCATAATCAAACAAGTAACCACGAAAATCTAAGATTTCCTTAAAACGGGGCGCTTTAAACTAATGCGCATACTCCAGATGTATGTATGTATGTATGTATGTATGTATGTATGTATGTATGTATGTATGTGTGTGTGTGTGCGTGCGTGCGTGCGTGCGTGCGTGTGTATGTATGTATGTATGCATGTATGTATGCATGCATGCATGCATGTATGTATGTATATATGAGAAAGTATTTTGTGACAGTATTTCGAGATAAGCACGATCTGATAGATTAACATCACCATGTCCTATCTGTCATGTCCTCCCTCGGACACCCATTTATGTATGTATAAAGCATGCATGTTTTTTGGGAAAACAAGTAATTTTCTTTGAGAAAGTATTGTGAATCGGAATTTTGATTTTGAAATGAAGTAAAATAATTATTTATATGCTGATGTGAAATACAGGTCAGTCTTCAGAAGGATCATAAGTAGATATTTTTATGGTAGGCAGTCAGACAGGCAGATCCAAAAATTTATAGATAAGCAAGTAAGTAGACTGTAATATGCAAGGTAGGAAGGGTGATCTTATTTGTGGAAGCTTGAATTTCCACTTCGGATATTAAATATGATATTGCTATTGATTTACGATCTAGTTTGAAGAAAAGCAATAGTAAAGTACAATCCTTTTTATAAGAATGTTTTAGATTCAAACATTGATTCATAAAATAAAACGTATGTTGGTGTCTTTATTGATTTTTAAAATGTATGATATAGAAGGTACAAGTATATATAGAAAAAGCAGTGAAAAGCGGAGTTACAGCTCATTGGAGTTATCGGTATAGCACTTAAGCTGGCATTTAGACTATTTCGATTGTTCACTTGAACTTCTTTAGAACGAAAGCCTCCCGCCATTACTATTATCTCTTTAACTGTTGATCTAAAAGTCATGGTCCAATCAAATACAGAGGCGGGTATCATCTTTAGAAGGAATTCCCTCATCTGTTTTATTGTTCGCTGTTGATACGTTGATCTTTTCAGCGAAAACGGATGGACTTTGGATAAGTTACACGCATAATGTATCAGATGGAATATATTTGCAAATATTGATAAGAGAAAAGTTTTTTTTAAAGATAGAATTAAGAGATTGAACGTTTTACATAGGTACGGAGATATGTTTCTTGACATTGTGGATAATTTTAATTATTTATGACCTGTTTTTACAAGCAGTCTTATTTCAATGTGCTACAAATGCGATTTCTAGCATAGGTGTCAAAGCACGCCTATTTATCAATAATGTCCGGTGACTATAATCTGTCATTTATTTGATTCCTTTTTATCTCCAAGTCTTTCTTATTGTCGTGATATTTTTTGAAAGGTAAAATTTTGAGCGGGTACACAGAATATATTCCAAGTAGTTACAAGATCTTAAACTATATATCAAGAATAAGTGTATACATGCAGAATTTGAACGATATCTGCTTAATAACAATAAATTTGCTCGCACCTTTCAGTACTGGTTCAATTCGCCACAATACAGAAAAACGTATTCTTCGCAAAATATACAATTTTTTAAAATAAAAATGGGATTTGAATGTGAGAAAAACACTCATAATACCAGGTGTAGAGAGGTTAGGCATCGTTCTCATTAAGTCCATATAGCTTTGTTTTCTTCTCGCTTTTTAATGGAGGACTAAAAGACATATTTTCATTTTGGTTATAGTTCTGCAGTTGCGTCAAATACTTCTAACACGTATAAAGATATTAAAAAGATCTTCCTAAACCAATTCTTTTCTTAGAATAATTGCTACTGTCAGACACAGAAAGACTTTAAGTAAATTAAGGGTTTCATCATACCCACTAAGAATCCAGAATGATAAACATTAGGAAACAAACGGCATGAACTAAAACATAAACTTTGTGTAAATAATGTTGAAGATGAAAATGTTTGTCTTAATTTATTCTCATTATAAATGATGATTTTTCTGTTTATCCTTACTACTGGCAGGCACCAAGTATGTATACACTGTTACAGTTATTTAAAAACAAAGATTCAATAACTGTAGAATACCTACGTAAATAGATGTATAATGCATTTCAACTAAGATTCTATCTTTTGTTGAAATATGGCGTTAAACGCTATCACAACAACAGAACAACAACTCTCTTCTCACCCATCCCAATTTATATCGCAATTATTCGTTCATTTATGAATTAATTTATGCAACAGTGTATTGCTATACTGACTATGTAGTGGCTTATTAATACCTCAGGTTCGTGATGTTCTTTTTGCTTTCGTACTTAAGATGGGTAGGTAGATATATTCGGTAGGTCTGTATGTAAATAATTAGTAGGTATTCAGGCAGATAGGTTGAAACTATTCCTACCGATCTTTAACGATGATTTATCGCAATCAGATATACTGACCAAGTCCATTTTATATCAACCATACCTGGGATGAGCGATACACAATTGTGGCCGATGACTGGAATTATCTCGTATTACCTGGGTCAGTTAACGTTTGGATGCCAGGTGCAATGATCAATGTATTCTAATCTAATTTTGTCAAATTGATATACAGTGGAGCCAGCGGTACTTTGAAACGTTGTACTGTTATCTGTTTACTTGATTAGTGAAAGGTCAGAGGGAATCATTTTATTTTCACCATTTGGAAACTTAAAGTTATTTTAACACTTGCAACATGATTAAATCATTAATATTACTACTTTGTGAAATTACTGAAGTCACGACTTGTGCATATCTCTCTCTCTTCGCACACACACACACACACACACACACACACACACACACACACACACATATATATATATATATATATATATATATATATATATATATATATATATATATATATATATATAAACAGCAGCCTGAAGTACCTGTTTCCCGACATAGATAATGTGCACCCTGCGAAACAATGACATTAAATTGTTTGTTTAGAGGGAGTGGGAATATTCCATAACTGACAGATAGACTGATGCTGCTGAAATTTTTTCAGATGTAATAACTAAACTGAAATCTGTCTAGCTGGTGCTTATATTTAGCCCTATATATTTTCCTTGTGGAATTATGTTTGTATAGTTACATATTTTTCACATATATTTATGCGATCCGTTTCGAACACAATAATTTGTTTGTTATAATATTAGTATATCTGAGCTGGGAACGCTGATTCTAGCTTGTTATTGGTATTATATACCCCTGATGGTTTGCGACAGTATTTCGAGATAAGCACGATCTGATAGATTAACATTATCATGTCCTATCTGTCATGTCCTCCCTCGGACACCCATTTGCGTTGACTTTTAGACTCAAAAGTGTGATTTGTTCGAGACATTCCTGTTTTGTGCTTGACAAATCAATGCAAGGCAAATTGCTACGCTAATACGTTCAATGTTTCGGTATTAAGGTATATTTTCTATTTGTAACAATTCAAATTTCAACGAACAGTCTCATACGAATGAGAAGCTGTTGCTAACATCATATACAATATACATAAATTAGATTATACGTTACTAACGTCATCTATAACACATATAAGCTAGTGTCTACACTGCTAATGCCATATACAATATACAAAAACTAGAAGGAGCGTATAATTAAATAGCTCATGTGTATTTCTTATTTGTTTACTTTCATGACATATTACAACATTCGCAAGTTTGAGGTCAGTCCTAAAGATCATGCCTGGAATGTATGTAGATAGCTACCATTTGGACCACTCATTTTTCTTTCGTAGCCTCTAGGTCATTCTTACAGCGAGTTCAATCGTAGAAATATACGAGGTTGTCCAAATATATTGGGTATCTCTTTTTTGTGTGGAAACTTTCCGGCGAACAAAATATGAATTTTCTGTAAATTGCTGATCCGACAAACATCCGAGGTATAAGTATGTCTTGCACAGATAGCAGAGGTAGTTCCAAATGATATTATAGTGTGCAAGGGACCGTTTTAATGCAAACATTTAATGTTGCACACACCTGCTTCATTCAAAAATTCATTTAAAAAAATAAAATACATGAGTGACATTATAAATGTCCATAGTGTTGAATAGGTATAATAAAGCCAATCATAAAAATATCATCCACTTGACCTTACAGGTCAGTGGGAATTCATATAATAAAAAGTTGTTTCACCCCACCCCTAAATTCATACATGGATGTTTCATGCCCGAAGGCCATTATTGAGAACACGTGATGCTCACAGTGTACACACAAACCCTTTCCCTGGGTGATAATTTTGAAAACCATTGCGTTTTTAATAGCTTAATGCAATTCACGATAGTTGTCACACACGCAGTTTTAGAGATATTCTACTTGCCTTTAACCAACGTGTCAACTGCTATAAGTGGCTAGCTCTGCTTCAGAGCGGACTGTTGGTACTTCACTGGCTACATCATGTGGAGTGACCACATAAGGTTAACATGTTTCACATCCCTTTCGAGAACAACACAAGCTGGAAAGACCAAATTCACAAATATGTCCATATCTTTAATTAATACATAATACTAACCCCAAAAGCACACAACAGCCTTTAAATTAAGAAATGTGCCGTTTGTCAAGGGCCAATTTACGAAACTGTGCACTGTCACCTGTAGGATTCTTAACCATCGTATCACTGTGTCCATCTGAAGCTTGAAATGAATGAGACAAAAACAAAGGAAGTTGGGGTAGAGCTTTCATATATACAAAACTTAATGAGTGAAATAACAACTTTGAGAGAAATATATTTAGTTAGTTCGTCGATGGTAAAACCGATTATGTAACTTCATTTCTTAAAATAAATACATATATAACAGAAGAAGAACAAATCAGCCGAGGGTGTTCCGGAGTATTTCTGGACAAGAGAAATCCTAGTTATGGGTTCCGAATTAATTCTAACGAAATTTTCTGTATTTTTAGATCATAATTCGAACACTGGTCCATGAACCAGAGAGCAAAAGATGTCTGAGTCGAGATATATTGCTTACTAGGATACACACGCGACCTGGTTTATACCGTGCTCAATGCCAAATTGTCCATATCATTGTTAATCACTAGCTTGTTGAAGGGGCAACTTTTGATTTGGCGTAGTGTAGAGACTCATTAAGTACATCACATAAATCCTGTGATTGAAAGGTATCTTTTGATTAGCTATCTCGAACTTGTGTGATCGACCTCTGAGATTGCGAAAGAATTTCAAGTTAGTTCTTGACATAGACGCTTATTGTATATGCCTAAAATGTGTTTTTATACTAAAGAAACCAGTAAACCCGGAGATAAAACAATAATTTTGCATGGCCTTCCATTTAATGATGCATGTGTCGGAAATAGGATCGGACACAGAACTGCAAAGTTACAAATCAAGCGCCTCGTGCACTACGGAAGGGGGGCCCCGAGTGGCCGAATGGTCTAAAGCGCTCTGCGTTACGGATCACTGCCATCTCACCTCTGTTTGCGTGGGTTCGAGTCTCGGATTGAGCCCATGTAGGTATGTGAGAAAGCTTGCCAGTAGCTTCTCGAGGGTCGGTGGTTCTTTCTGGGGATTTCCCGGGTTTTTCATCCACCATTGATACTGGCCGCCATGTATAGCATATCGTGTGCTGAAAAATGGCGTTAAACCCTACTATTACAACAACAACAACAACGACGACACTTCGGAAGTACTTATTAGACTAATTCTTCCAGCTAAAAGATTATAAAGTTGCCTTTTATTTATTTATTTAAACCATGCACTTTCATATTTACTCCCAAATAATATAGCTCGTTGAAGATATAATAATCATTGATAAAGTAGCACGACTCCAACATTTTAGGTTTTTGTTGTCAAATGTGAACAATAAAAGGCAAAAATACAGCCGAAGTATTTCTCAATAAATTCTACTTCTTAATTTTTAGAGCACGATACATATGAGTTTCTTGAAAAATGAAAGAGCAGAACATTTTTTTTTCTTCTTCTTTTGTTTAAATTTAAATATGGACTAATAAATACTGTTACGTATTCGGTCAGATAGAAAATGGGAAATACTCATTACATTTTGCAGTTCTCTGATGGCAGTAAACATTTATCAATGATAAGAATACATAAATATTCATCCAGTCACAGCACCACAGTAATCTTCTTGGTAACTTTCTAATTAACACATTTTATTGAGCAACAATCTTACGTTTCTTTCTGTTGAGACAGCCACTTATGAATATAAATACATTTTCTTATTTTCTGTTTTGGTTTTGTTTTGTTGATGTATTTTTTGTTTTTTGCCAGTCTATAAACTTAAACTGTATCAGTTTTTAAAAAGAAAGGTCAAATACAAATTTCGGTCGTTAAACTTTGGTTTTCAAATTGACAAGTGCGTCAATCAAAACCTGTATTATCCGAGTGACAAAGTTCTTTCTAGTTGGGCTGAATGTACACTCAGAGGCTGAATCAGTTAAATAACTAGGGCAGAGAGTGGACTTTGAGATGCACGTTTAACACACCTCCCTGAGTGAGTATAAATACGGATTGCACATTCGCTTTGGTCAAACCCGATCGCAACAAGAGACAACGCTGCTCCACTATGGAGCGCACGCCAGTTATATTCCTCGCCCTTGTGGCAGGATGTTGGGCTGGTAGGTACTACACTAGTTCCAAGATATTTATTTATTTATTTATTTATTTATTTATTTTTAAGTTATGTTTGCTTGTTTTTAGCTTGGTACTTAGGAAAATTAAATCGTCAGTATATGCATGCTTTTCTGTTAATTGGTTGGTTTGAAAACTTTATTGATTTTGTAATTATGTTTCTGTTAATTGGTTTCAGGGGAAAATTAATAAAACAACAGCAAACTTTGAAATGTATATATTGCGATTCATATATTTCTTTCGATTCAACTTTGGCTTGTCGCAGATACATTTTTGTATATTTTTCGACTAGGCAAGTAATACCATTCTTCTACGATAGATATAAAGGTAATGCAAACGGTATGTGCATGCAAGTAAAAAAAAAATGTTTTGAATGCATGTGACTCAAATTTCAGTGCAGATCAGATACTGTCCAACACTTTTAGAGAGTATAAGTTTGATTAAGAAATATAATTATAAATCAGTATTTTAATAAGGAGCTTCACGATACATTTTATAAAGATATACCGTGTATAATTGCTTATTAGTCGAGTACAGCTGTAAGCAACGAAGATCCTGATATGCCGTCCCATTATGTGCCAACATATAGGAATCCATATTGTTTGTTCTACTGGTTATTGCAACAAACTGCATACAGCCAGATATGCCGACATATTATGCGACGGCATATCTAGGTCTGTGCAGTTTGCAGTTTGACTCGACCTAGAGGAGAGCATGTACGGTAAATGTATACTAGTATGGCATGTATAAATCATTAGGAACATGGTGTATTTTTAAGAGAATGATAAGAAAAATGGATGAAAGAATGAGTGTGTATGATTTGGATTCTTAACGTAGCTTTAACAATTTTTCAGTCATATCGCTACGATGTCGGCAGTGATGCAGCTTATAATGATGTATATCACTGGGGCATCCTGCCGCAGACATGCAACATGATGTCCCACCCAGTCACATTATCATTACCACACCGGATCGACCAGTCTTAACACTTACCTCTTAATGCTGAGCGCATAGCGTGGCAGCTGTTAGTACCATTTTTATAAGTGTTTGGTATGACTCGGCCGGAGTTCGAACCCGTACCCGAGGCGGACGCTCTAAGCATTTGGCCACCAAGGTGGTGGATGAAAGAATGTAACAAATTATCATATATTACTTAAAATCTGATATTTTTAGGTTTTAAATTCTCAAATTCTCTTTTTTGCTTTAATCTTCACTTGGAAAAGCACACTAAGCCTAGATTGTTAGTTGGACGTTTGAAAAAAGATAATAACATTTGCAATGAACCTATAATAGCTGCAGGTTTATTTATTTTCAGGTCCTATTGCAGAGACAATATCAAAACAAGGCACATGTGCAACGACGTGTACTGGTAAGGTCCACATATGTAATTTACAGCGTTCTTTTTACAATGTGTCATTATAGCATTCCCCTAAACAGTACAGATCAATCATAAAATTAATTATTTTCTCTAGCAGACAATGCTATTAGATCTAGACCAGATTCACGAATGTTCTACAAAGAATTTGACTGATCAAATCTTACAGCCATTAAAGTTCGAAAGATGTGAAATGGGATATATCAAGTTAAACTTTACAATATAGACCTCTGTTTTTATTTTGAATCAAGGCATCATTCAACCTAATGACAACATATAGCGCATTTTTGAATTCCCTTTTATAGGCCCAAGCAAATTCAGCTACAGATCCGGATCGACTTACGTATACCAGTATGATGTGGACACAAAAACTGCAGTGATGGGATCATTTGATCACCACTCCGGACTGCGCATGTCTGCCAAAGTACACATTGAGGTCCTCAGCCAATGTGAATTTGTCATGCGGGTAAGAACGGCTCAAACATTGGTAACATCCTAACACATTCGTCATATATAATCACATTACTCTGAAAGGAGAATCGTGTATCAGATCCAATTTAGACCAGAACGAGTTTTTGGACCCTCTACAGCTATCACGAACTTCTGAGACAGTGGACGGTGTCTGGTGAAATTATTTACGTTTGCAACATCCACGATGCAGATAATATTGGTTTACCTCTATGTTAGTTTCATGTACTATGGCTGACATTTCTTTGGAAAGTATCCTTGTGGAAACTTTATATGATATACGCAAACAGTGAATTAAAATGAATGATCCCTTGTGCTAAACAAGTCAACCTGAATTGGTCTAAAGTACACATTCTTAGCCGTTATTAAAATAGGAAAGCGGAACTAGCTCGTTTTGAAAGATGAAGTAAAGCCAAGCTGTGTACTCTACAATGCATATTAAACCACAACAATCACACACTAACACAACGGGAGTTAAAACGTGTTTCGAATAATACGAACGATATACAAGGCCTTTTATAAATAGCCAGAATAACCAATACGGAAAACGGGGGAAATTATATTTCCTTAAAAAAGTAACCCATGCAAAATACGAAACTGAAGAGTGCCACATTCACTGTAAACTGATACAATACTTTAGTTGTTAGACTTGTACAGAAACCTTTGGTTATAATTTTTAATTTGGGAACCCGAGTGGCCAAGTGGTCTAAAGCAATCTCCGTTACGGATCACTGCCTTCTCACCTCTGTCTGCGTGGGTTCGAGTATAGGATTCGGCCAATGTGGGTATGTGAAAAAGCTTACCATTAGCTTCTCGTGGGTCGGTGGTTCTTCCCGGTGCTTTCCCGGGTTCTTCCTAAACCAATAATACTGGCCGCCATGCATAGCCTATCTTGTGCTGAAAAATGGCATTAAACCCCACAACAACAACAACAACAACAACTTTTTAATGTATGTATTGTAATAGCACAAGTGAAACAGTAATCTTCTTTTCTCACAACTTTAATGTATTATAATAGTATTCCTAAGTACTCTTGTTCCTTATCACGTGATTTCTTATGAGGATCCACTAGATGAACAAATAAGACATTTTAATATGTCCACACTTTATTCTTTCATGACACACAAGGATTGTTAAGCTTTAAAAAAGTAATATTTTATTAAATTCCTTTATTAAAATGTATTGAAAAGAAATGAAAATGATGCAAACATAGACAAAGAGTTGATTTGTGTACGTGAATCAATACACGATGAAGCTACCAACCATAGCATAATTATTCTGTCCTTTAAAATTGTCTGTTTAATTCATATATTATAAAATGTTCTTCATTTTGGTCTAAACAAAATCTGTAAAAATAAATCATGCTAAACTGCTATGCAATTCTTCCATAAATTCTTTTTCTCGCATCTCGATTTACTGGAAATTCTTATTAACATTGGATATTAAAATGAAACAGTATGAGAGCACCTTCCCCTCACCCCACCCTAGCTAACTTGAAAAAAACCAAAGTATTTCGTGACAGGGTCGATATAAAGTCTTCACTGATAACACTCTAGATACAGGGCTAAAAATCATTGAACAATCTTCAGGCTAAGTCCACAATAATCACTCGTTAAAAATGTACCAGCTAATTAGCGTGGATTTCCAATAATTGTGTGGAGCTCTTTTATTTTCAGTTGAGTAATGTGGTGCTATCTGAAACCAATCCAAACTCTCCCTTAGAGATGAGGACCATGGACAGCGAGTTTTCAAGAGCCATGGAACGGAATCCTCTTCGCTTTTCCTTCCAGGATGGACGTGTTGAAGAACTATGCCCCGCTGGTGGGGACGCACCCTGGGTACTCAACGTCAAGAGAGGAGTCCTGTCCACCTTCCAAAACAGCATGGAGAACCTTCAGAGGGACCAGAAAGTCAAAGAGGTACCGTTTTCCTCGTCTTTCATCACGTTTGTTCTTCAAGTTATCATTACAAGCAAAAATTCGTTTGTGTTGTTAAAATATTTGCCATGCATCAACCAGATAGTAAACATCAACATTCACACTAGTATAATGTATGACGTATACTTTTTTCCAGACTGACGTATCCGGAGACTGCGACACAGAATACACAGTTGGAGAGGGAGACCGCTATAGCACAATTGTCAAGAAAAGCAAAAATCTGCTCGGATGCCGTAACCGTCAAGGAGCACAGACAGCCATCCAGGGAGTCCCCTACATGTCATCTTCGGTAAACCTGGCACATCCTATTTCGTTTTTGTCGAATGTAACTTTATTTCAATACAACTTCATAGGGTACACGACAAAACTAAGTAAATATGTATTCAACATTTCTAGGAGCTGAGTAGTCATTAGTACGTTTTTCTTCGTAGCCTAGCGTGAATCTTTTTACATAATGTTGCATTTCAAATAACTTTCATTCTAAATCACACATAGATATTTGATTCCTGCTGCATCCGGGTATGCTTGCCCAAAACGCATTGGTATTGCAGTGATGCCCGTCAGTCCCTCCATAAGGTTCCTAAGTACTGGTATACATACATAAGTAGTTGTGTAATGTCAATGAACTCCTCTTACAACGTTAAGATAGACATATGAAACATTTGTTTCTGTGTCGATTGTACCAGTACTGTTGGCATTTTGATACCGCCCTAGCAGTGGGACATAGGTGAGTATAAGTGATTTTGCATAAATTTAAAATACTTCCTGAGCTGTATGTCTCGAATGTCTAAGAAGTCTGATAAATGTCCGGAGTGCGGACACGTGTCAGACTGGGATCCATTGGCAATGCCCCGCGGTATATACCTACCCTTAGAGACTTAGTCTGTCAGAACAAAATCTGTTCATATCCCCAACTAAAAACAATATATACACATACTGGGCCTAAAATGACAAATTTAATATTGCAGCTATATACATACTTATTCGGTACGAAAATAAAAATAAACATACTAATTTACATTTTCCCTAGGACAGTCCTTACCATTCAGGTACCTATCTAAGAGGGTTGATAATCCGGATCGATGTCAGAATGGGGAATAAATCAGTTATGTTTATGATGTTTCCTCATCGAATACATTCTTTACTTCCTTCTAATTAGATATTTGAAATTATACTTTTCGAAAGGCATACATTAATATCTAGAACAATAATCTGTACACGTGTTCAAGCAGTTTTCCACATCTACAGAGGTAGAACGATTACAAGTATTAAATCTGTACCTCTAATGAATGGCTTGTCTTCTGAATTGCAGGACATTCAGTCACTACCAGTTTTGCATGGAACCCACGAATGTGAGCAGGAAATCAACACCCGGACACAAACAATAAAGAGTGCCATTTGCAGGGAGTCCTACAAATTTCTCCCCTTCTCCAGGGGAGCTAGTGGAGCTGTTACAAACAGCACGCAGAAGCTGACATACGTAGAGGAAAGATCCGGGGTGTCAGGACAAAGTAAGCGCTAATTGTCATTATATAAACAAATGGCGATACATGTTATTACAAAAAGTCAAGGCATTCAATTTGCTATAGAATTAAAGCCGACTAGTACATATATTTTGCGTCAGAATATTGCATTTTATTATGTATGATAGACATAAATAAACCTCTAAACGAGCAATTCTGTGATGACGTTTAATGACAAATTTGATTTGTCTGCAGGACCAGTAGACAACCGAGCGACCTTGCTCTTTGAACACGTTAATGATGTCAGTGGGTCTGATCAATCGAGAAAGGAAGTGGAAGGGAGACTGATCAATATCTGCCTGAATACCAAATCCGGAATTCAGCCTGAGACACCTCGCCTTTTCGCCGGTCTTGTCTACTCTTTGAGAAAATTGGACGCAACATCAATCAGCCAGGTATATCAGGATATCCAAAGAGGTTCCATATGTCCAGACAACAAAGAACGACTAAGGTGAGTTACCAATTTAGTCCCTGTTTTCTCTCAATGGTGAACAAATAAACTTAGCACTGATATGATGTCCCATAAAGTTGAATCCTATGTTATATTCCCTCGCCTTGACATTGCTTCAAATAATCATTATTCGGATTTCTGTCTTGTATTAAACAGATATTATCTCTGTCTCCATAAAGACGTACCACTGAAAAAAGTGCATTAATTGAACATTGTCATCTGACCGATTTCACAGCATTCTCTGACTTTGCCAGCCAACAGCAATATACTGTTCTTTTAATATTTTGATCTTTTGTTCGTCACAGCAAATTCTTCCTTGATGCAATTCCTATGGTTGGAACAAGTGCATCTCTTCAAATGCTTACTAGACTCATTTTGAACAAAGAAGTAACGGGAATTGAGGCAGAGATGTGGATGACCACCCTGGCTTTCATCCAGAAGCCAACAAAGGAAATGTTGACGGAAGTTAAGGTAGGTTAGATATCGAACAACATAACACCTAAATTATGTAACAAAATATTGTATTACAATTCATAAACATTTTCTACTGGTATTCACTTTCAGACACGAATTGTTACCGAAGTCAAGGATCCGTGTTTATTTCTGTAAAACTGAATTCAAAAATAAAACGGATGGATTGATCAAGAGGGAAAAAAAACGTGTTACTAAGTATATATCGAAAGCATAAGATATCTAAGGAATGACTTAATAGTTTGGTGATAATATTTGTGTCATGACATACGATGAACTGCGACCTATTCATATTGCCAGAGTTAGACTTGTATCGAGTCAGTTTCAGTTTCTGGTTGATTATTATAAACTGATATAACACACTTCAAAAGGGGTCATTTGAGTAGCAATTTGATATGGTTGCGATATTTGCGATTGATCAATATATGAAATTAGATTTAGAATCAATTTTGACTTTCAGATTTACCTATAACGATTCTTGTTACAGATAAATCTGAAAATAACAGTGGCATTCGTTTTGTTTGAATTTTGTTTGAGAGAAAATGTGACTTTATTCTGAATGTACTGACAAGTGTTATATATTTTTCGACAGCAAGAACACAAACTTCAAGACCTAATAATGTTTCCTACCTTAAATATTCTCATCATGTTTTTTAATGTTTTCTAATTTCATGGTGTTTGCTTTTGTAATCATATCATTATATGTTTTTTTTTTTTATCTTACAGGCGTTGTCTAATGTTGTAAAGTGCTTAGAGCTTCTAAAGATTAGGCGCTATACAAAGTCCTCATTATTATTATTATTATTATTATATATATATATATATATATATATATATATATATATATATATATATATATATATATATATATATAGAGAGAGAGAGAGAGAGAGAGAGAGAGAAAGAGAGAGAGAGAGATATATGTTTGCTTTTCAACTACCTTTAGCCTCTCCTGACAATGGAAGATGACAGTGGTAAAGCCATGCTTGCAGTGAGTTCCCTAGTTAATAGCCTCTGTCGCTTCAACGATGACTGCGACAATGATCCAGCGGTAAACGAGATTATTTCAACCCTCGAAAGCAAGATCGGACCTAGCTGTAGGGTCAACGATGCTACGATAAAAACCGTAAGAATTACAATCATCAAAGCAATTATCTGTAAATGTTTGAAAATATAGTTCTACGTTTTCATCGAAAAAATTGTTCTGTTTTGTTCCATCTGCTGAAAAAAAACTTTCGCATGTCATCTACTTGTTTCCGTTCATATTGTGTCTTGATATGAAATCAAATATTGATTCTCATTCCGAAATTAATACTATATACATTTGCTATTCTTTTGTAATTAGGAAGTTCTCATGAACTATTCAAATTTCATTCCAGGTTCTACTGAGTCTGCGAGCCATTGGAAATGCTGGGCATGCACATAGAGCGATTCCTACCCTAACTAAATGCTTCACGCCCACAACCAATCCTATGGAGATCCGTCTATCTGCAGTTGAGGCCTTCCGTCGCATCTCTTGCAATGCAGATGTATGTTCCCAACTTCATCTATATATAGATTCTAATCGTAGGAAAAGCAAATGTAATAGACTTAAACGGGACGCAATCTATTTTTTAACATCTCGTTCTTTGTGTCTATTAGAGGAAAATTGTGTTTCTGGATGTTTCTTGCTCATATATGTCAATTACTTTTCCTAAATAAAGTTACTTACTTCTTTCAGTGGACAGCTGTAGAAGCGTTGTTCCAGAACAAAGATGAAGACTCAGAACTGCGCATAGCTGCATACCGCTCGCTGATGGAATGCCCATCAACGGACAGACTAAGCATAATCAAGAAGACACTTCAGGCTGAGGATGTCAACCAGGTTGGTTCTTACATATGGTCCCACTTGACAAATTTGATGGAGACCTCTGACCGCCACAAACAGGAGATCCGCTCCATCCTGGAAGATGAAATTCTTCAGAAGGAGTTTGATTTAGACAAAAGGAAGTTCTCCAGAAATTATGAGAAGTCTTTTTTCATTGAGAGGGTAAATACAGGTGCTAAGGTCGAGGGCGACCTCGTCTGGTCAAGCAAGTCTTTCATTCCAAGATCTGGAATGGTCAATCTGACGGTCGATCTCTTCGGGAATACTTTTAACCTTCTGCAGCTTGGTGGAAGATTGGAAGGTCTGGAATACTTCATCGAGTCCTATTTTGGACCAAACGGTTATTTCGGAGACAACCAACAAACCTCTGAGGCTACTGCTATTAAATCGATCCGACCCGACAAAATCAGCAAAATTGACAGAAGGGTAAGTTTAATATTGTATCATATTTTGGATCTTTTTTCTATTTCAGACGCAAGATAAATCAGAACGTGATTGATTGAGCATAATCTTTATTACTCAGATCTACGAACTGTATTGTCTAACAAGAGTGTTAGTAGTGAGGCATTGAATATTATTTATGTTTTTGACCACTTATATTAATGACACATATGTTAATAAATCATAACCTATATATATCACTTAAATTTGCCTCAATATCCAAACAGCTGAAGAGCACTTTCGACGAATTGAAGGGATCTATGTACATGCGGGTCTTTGGAAATGAATTACGCTACATGAGCTTCAGTGGGCAACAAACGACTGGTACCGGTCACGATTTCGACCTTTTTGAAATGATCAAGAAGATTTCCAAAGGTGGCGACTATACCCTGAGCGAAAGCTTCATGTTCCTTGACAGCAGTGTTATCATTCCCACCAGTGCAGGATTCCCTCTGAACTTCACCGTGAATGGCACAGCAGCAATCGAACTTAAGGTGAATGGAAAGTTCGATATCCGAAAATTGTCCTCCGACTTGGAAATAATCGGCCTTATACAGCCAAGGTAAATCTTTGAATAATAACCCCAATATTGTTCGGGTGGTTTCATTTATAATTAAAAATGTAACGGATTTCAATCAGTATTCTTCCGTAAACACTAAAATAAAACTGAATGTCTCAATACCCGTGATCCGTATAATTCGAAGAAATTTACGAAAACCCTAAACAATTCACTTATGATGATTTTCAAATGAAATGTACATTTATGAACGACATACTATGATCATTAACGTTGCAAATAGCACTGAGGCAATTATGAATTTGCTAATGAATTTTTTCTCAAATTCAATTTGCATAGTGGAGCCATCGAACTTTCGAGCACGATGAGTGTTGATGCCTTTGTTACCAAAAGTGGTCTGAAGATGGTGTCTACTCTGCACACAAGCAGTGCCCTTCAAGGAAAGGTTCAGTTGTCCAATGGACGTGTTTTCGTTGCTGAGTTGGATATGCCTCAAGAGAAAATGAACATCATCAGTGCTAAGTAAGATTTCACTTTCAGTACGTATGTTACTTTGCACCAATGACTTTGTCATATTATATCATAAATGAGAAACAGAATCCGTTCTCTTTAGCAAGAATAAACATATGGATCTGTGTCATTTCATTCATTAGTTCTTATCGGCAATTAATCCGTCCTTGCCTGTTGTTTAAACGAGTTTTACCTCCTTTACTCCATGTAATATCAGTTACACCGTACGCGCATTTTGTGACGATATGCATGAATCTGTAGAAAACTAATGTTATAGTCTAGAATTTAACTTTTAATTATAGTATCTAAAAAACCTGAATTTTGAATAATTATCCGATAGAATTAATTTCTTATGAAAATGTCTTTACTTTCCGAGCATATGTACCAATTTATTCATCGCCAAACTTCGTCTGGTGACATCACTGCTAGTATGCTTCCGGTTTTTCTTTCTCATGTCATATGAGTGGTACTCTCCGCAAAAAAACCTTCTCAATCTTATTATTGCAAATAACTCGAAGCTGAATAATTTAGACAATTATTTACAAATTGAGATATTCATAATGATGATAGCTGTTAGTTAAAGCAGCTAATTTAATGTAAATTACAATGTATTTATAGTCTTCCGAGCTAAGGTCAGCTAATTGAATGTAAATTACAATGTATTTATAATCTTCCGAGCTAAGGTCATCTTTTCCTTTCTACCTCACCAGGACTACATTTTTCACTGTTCACCGTGATATAGAGAAGGAACAGCAGATGATAACCAATAATAGGCAATCCAGAAGTCTTTGCTCCGGAGCCGATCTGTCAAAGGTCGTTGGTCTAGAACTATGCGGAGAGCTGGAGTTCCCTAATGCTTCCCTGGAGGCAAATGCTCCCTACTTCCCTCTCACTGGACCCGTTAGCATGGGGTTGACCCTGTACAAGAGAGATGCACATACTGGGTACAGATTTCAGGCCAAATCAATACATGTAAGTGAACGTAATTGTTTGACTCTTCTAAAACAGGATTTCAGTAACACGGAAATATAGTTGTCCGATTCCAATTAAATCAGTTTAGATCATGCCAAAAGTCTAGTCAAAACTTATTATTATTATTATTATTTTTATGATTATTATTATCATTATTATTATTATTATTATTATTAGCAATTATGGTGAAATTATAGTAAAACTGGAAGCTTACGTCGTCTACGAATTTTAGATCCTATGTGTGAAGTCTCCTGTTAGTAATATTATAACTTTCTCATCACTGCCTTTATTATTTCAGACAGGAAATGTCAATCTAATACATCTAAGTTTCGACACTCCAGGATCCAAAGTTAATAGAGCTCTGACTGCTGATTTCAACTTGAACAAGAACGACATGACCCTCGACATGAGCTTTATAACTCCATGGAAAGGCGCTGATTTCAAAGGTAGATCACTCTTTCTTTGCAAACACTTACATTCAGCGTTTTGCCTCATGCCTTCCTTCTTGTTTCTTTATAGTCCCATGTCCTTGTATTATACGAATCTGAGACGAATTGTTAAGCAGAAAAGTTGAACCACTGATATTAGATAATATATACGGCTGTTTTTCGGATTATGGACAACTTAATTTCTTTTGTTGACTAATTCTCTTTTCATAATTTAATTAGGAGCGATCACCAATGATGCAAACACAAAATCACTTAATGGAAAATTGGTTTGGGATAACAACATGCGGTACCTGGTAAACAGCCGCGTCCAGATCGATCGCAGTGGAAACCAATTGATTTACACTCCATCTCTTGAAATCCGTATTCCCAACAGAGACACGGTCAGCGTGAATGGCGTCGTCAAATATAGCCCATGGACTCTGTTGGACCTTGAACTTGCATTTTCGGGAATCACTATCAGACCATCCAACGTAAAGGGTAATTAGATTAGTATAAATGCAAATATAAACATCAAAGTTCCGTTAACATTTTTAACATTATATCAGCAATGTTTGTGTACATACAGCATATATCAATTGCTTACATAAATTAGAGGATACCGCATACCAAGGAAGAAATTTATGGCTTCAATATTTACCTGTAATGTTTACTATTTCGCCACTTTAGGATCATTTAAATCTATTACAAAGCAATACAAATGTTCTCCCTTTTATTCTAGACTCTGTATTTTGAGTTTAAGATACGCATGACCTCCACAGACGCCTCACACTGTGTAGCCTTTTAAATCATAACCACAAATACCTGTTATTATTCTTTAGCCACCATTGAGAGCAATTCTGTTATGGCGGGCATGAAAGGTAGCATCAGCGTCGGTAAAGAAGAATATTCCTTGGAAACCCGTATGCAGACAGAACGAAACAAAAAGGATCTGATTTACAGTCCCATTCTCTCTATCCGGACACCAAAAGGAGAGCTTGTTGCTTTGGGAGGCTCCGTTTCATACGTCAAGGGGAAGGGATGCAACGTCAACTTGGTTCTGGACAAACTTTTTGAGAAACAAGTCTCACTGAAAGGTATGTATTACTGAAGGGCATTCAGCTCATGCTGATTGATATGATTGTCTTTTATTTGGGTTTCATATGCTTAAAAGCTTTTATTGTTCTAGTACGGACAGTGTGCAATAAAATCCACAAATAATTGTATACCGTGATACAAAGTCGCCGACATTACCTTTTTATACAGTTAAACTCTATTAGATCTACTGTGCTTAAGGTACCTCGAGCCATATGTTTATTGACTAATGCGAGCTGTGTCACGGTATCAGGCACTTAATGCACAAGTACTGAATGTATGTGAAAAATATGCAGTCCTCTTCCTGAAATAGTCACAGCGCAGTTGAACCCTTGAAAAGTCTTATACTATTAAGACTGCATATGCAAAACATTGTCTTTAGTCATACTTAATACTTAGCAAAATACCAAAAATATTCCATCTAATTAACCCGAAAGCTATCAATTTTATTGAATAGTGCTTCTTCATTTCAGGAAAGTTTTTGACAAGTACTAATAAGAGAGGATCATCCCTAACTACCAATATTGATGTCAAGTCCAGCCTCCTGGAAATGATCCTCAAAGGAAAATTTGATAAGAAGTCAGAGGGAAGTCTTTCCACTGATATTGACCTAACATATGTCATAAAACAATACACACGAAATAACATCAAATTTGTGTCCAAAATCATCAACATGAGTACGAAGACGCTGATAAAGGCACGAACTACAGCGTACGTATGAACATCCAAGATTGCTTTTATTCACTCCCTTCATTCTATATATTTCTCGTTAAAAGCAACTGCATAATTTGTGATAAAACTTTAAGTCTTAGAGTATTTGCAATAATGTATCGAAAATAATAATTTATAAACAGTCCATTCATATAAAGTCCACCAGATTCAGGATAGTTTTCATATTGCCTCAGCATTTCAATCACATACGCCAATGTACACTGCCTGAACATTTTTGTTATCTGTCTTATTCATTCTTTCCTTCTTTTTTTGTTTTTGTTTCTTAGAAACCTGAATGTCAAGAAAAATCCAGAGCTGAACTTCAAGGCTTTAGTGGAAATGAACCACAACTATAAGCATAGTGAATTCGATGCAGATATAAATTACGGTCCAGACTTCAAAGATCCAAACCGAAGTATTGAGATGTCTGCTCAACTGAACCACGATATCAAAGGCTGGGCAAGCGCATCAGCAGATGTCAGTTTAAATTTCAAACACGTTGGGCAGGTCTGTTTATTTTGGAAAATAATAACTTTAAGCTACCTCTTAACTAACTTGCTATTTTTAAGTATTCTTATTCAGCAATCGTTAGTATGAAGTAAATGCTATCTAATCCATGATTGGTTAAAATACAATAACTTGCTCAGTGGTCAATTTGTGGTTCGTCGCAAAGATAAATGCAATCAAGGAATAGGAGCAACAAAAGCTTTCAAGGAATTTCTAAGGTATTGTAATACAGATTTCGCAGGTGACGTACTCATATTACCAAGCCACCTTTGACATATTCGCATAAATAATGTTTTCACTTGGGTTAGTTTAGTTATATCAAAAAACTTTTGATGCGACAAAAATAACGCACGATTTACATGGTAACCGTAACAGTCATCAATGCGTAACTTATAAAATATGTTACATCAAACACATAATTTCTGATCCATGTGCAGTGAAAATAGAATAGCTTGATCAGTGGTCAATTTGTAGTTCGTCACAAAAGTAAAATGGAAGCAAAGAATACAATCTAACAAAAGTTCTAGGAATTAACAAGGTATTCAAATACAGTTTCAAAAGTGAAATATACATCTATAATAGAATATTTTGTTTTCTGGAGGTGATTCTAATCATCATCGATACCTTGGAAAATGGATAATCTATGCAAAGAATTTAAACGACACAGATCAAAAGTGTAATAAAAATAATCCCTACTTTAGAATGATATTACCAAACCACCTTTGACATCTTCGCATGAATAATGTTTTCAGTTAGGGTTAGTTTAGTTTTATCAAAAACTTTTGATACGACAAAAATAACGTACAATTTGCATGGAAACCGTAACATTCATCAATGCGTAACTTTTCAAATATGTTACATCAATCGCTCAGTCTCTTTATGCATGTAATTGAAGTCAGTGTTATCTAGATATTTACTCATTAAATAATCTGTTACAGGGACTTAATTACCTCCTGAAAGGCAGCCACAAACACGACAGGCGTGATTTGGACTCGAGTGTGTACCTTCGAAGGGGAAAATCAACTATCGAAAGTAGCCTGCGCCTCAGCGACAAGACAAAAGACTTGATGAGCGTAACAGGTGAATTTGCATTGTCAATTCCTGGAACAGATCTGAAGCTTACAAACACCCTAACGCAGCCAGATAAATCAACCTATACCAACGACATGAATATCGATCTGGGTAAGACGTCCAAAAACAGCATTATTACGACTGTGCGACAACCTGACGACAAATCCATGCAAATATCGTCAGACGTCCAAATCAATGGAATGCAACCAGTGAAAGTTAGCGGTGAATATAATCTGAATCAAGGAGACCAACGAGTACAACTGGAGATGACAAAAGATCAATTGAAATATATTGTAAAGGTTACAGGACAAACAAGTCCACAGTATAGCATAGTAATGGACATGCAGTACCCAACTCGACACGTTATTGCAACTCTTGACGGATTACGCATGGGGGATTCCTACAATGGCAGCTTCGATTTGAAATGGGACGTTGACAGAGACGATAGTCGTTCAATTACATTGATTGGGAAAGGCCGTTTCACATCGATCAAAGGGTTTGAAGGCTCACTGACAACGAGATATCCATCCAGAGAGCTCATACTCAATGTGCGACATCTTGCTGACAACAAATACATCTCAAGCATAGACTTCCAGTGGGAGCCAAAGAAAGTGGTATCTCTCCAAGGAAGTTTAACTCAGCGTACTGCAGCAAAGAAATATCAGCTTGTCGGAGCTATTGGATTCTCCAGCCCCTTCAAAGGATATCGTGATGTATCACTGAAAGTGGGCCATAAAAGCGACCCATCCCAGATCACTTCTGATATAGACTTTGCCTGGAACCCGTCAAACAAGATCTCAACAACCATGTCACTAAAAGTTCCAGTGTCCGCTAAAAACATTGATGTAAATATCTTTGCCAAGACACCATTTGATGGATTCCAACAGATCAAGGCTAGTCTGGTACATTCCTTCAGCAATTCCTCGCAGACTAGTGCCCAGGTCTCCTGGGATAAAGAATTTGTCCAAGCCGATCTATCTCTCATCAGTAATGGGGACACTTCCAGTCGAGACTTGAAGGGACAAGTGGATGTCAAAACATCATCAAAATACTTCAAGATAATATCTCTCTCAGCTACACACAAAGACGATGGCCGGGCATATAATGATTCCTTGAGGTTGAATTGGAACAAAGATTCCTATGGTTTGGATAGTTCAATGATCCATGAGTGGCAAGGATGGTCCATCCAGAACAATGGCAAAATAAATCTTATTTTGCCATCTTTAAATCTAGAGACCACGTGGGCTCATTCTAACACACCGTCATCAACATCATCGTCTCTTACTAGTACCTGGGGTAAAAGGAAAATATACATCAATTTCAATGGAAAACAAGCGATGTCCTTCCCAAGAGGAACGGCCTCTGCAACGCTAGAGATACAGACTCCTTTTGATCCTATCACGGATCTTTCACTGAAGATGACACATGAGCATAACTCGGGAAGTATCACCTCTAATCTTGTTGTAATGAATCAAAGGTCACGTGTCCTCTATATTGATGTGAACCACCAGTGTGGAAACGGACAAATTACGTCTGCCTTCCAGTTTTCCAATCCAAGGTTAGGTGCCTCACAACTGAATATTGACACACAATACAAAAGTTATCCTGTCAACCTACATGGTGTTCTAGTAATAGCTTCAAATAGCATCATATCCCTCGATGTTTCCATCAATAACAATGGCTATACGTCGCTTGAACTGAAAACACCTATTAGCGGGTACGAAAAGGTATCACTGCAGACCAGCGTGAAATCGGAAAACCAGGAAAACGTGTTCGCTGGAGCTTTATCGTTTAGCTCGAACAATAAATTCACAGCAGAAACACGGTACCGATTTGACTCTATCAAGAGATTTAACATGGTCATCAAAACACCCTATTCATCTCTTCAGAGTGTTCAAATTGATGTCAGAGGGCAAGGATACATTTCATCATTTTCTGCAGATGCTAGCGTTGAGATACTCCCTGTTCTTAACAGGGTTTCACTTTCGGGTAGATTGAATACTCTGAATGGACTGTCATGCAAACTTAGACTCGACACACCTTTCCGTCAACTTCCATACCTTCAGATAACAGCTAATACTGAAAAACCAGGGGAAATGAGAACATCGGTGTTGGAGATAGAATACATGCCAAGGAAAGTTTTGAAACTGGAGTCTGTCTACAACCTGAGTGATCTGCGGAAATTTCAAGGAACATTCACATTGACGACGCCATTTGTAGGATTTGATTACTCCAATTTCAATTTCACACATGAGGGCGAACAAAATAGAAAATACAACCTGGCTATAAATTTTGACACACTCTCAGACTTTAAAGCAGAAATCCTTCTTCAAACACCAATAGATGGCTTTGAACAATCATCAATTTCTCTCGTGCATACAGGCTCCCTAGGAGATTTTGTAAGTCGTGCAGAGGTGTCCTATGGACGAGACAAGAAATATAGCGCTGAGGCAAAGATTAACATGAATCCTTCCACAAATATTGAACTGACTTTATTAACTCCGCTACAGGACTACAGGGTGTCTCAAATATTATTCACAAACAGCGGGGACAGGTCTGATCTCAAATCACATGCTGAAATTCTCATCAGTGAAGATAAATCCACATTAGATTTTACATTATCCTCCAGAGGAAATGTCATGACTAGCCTTGTCATTACAAGTGCATATTTTGCCCCCGTCAAGGCTTCTTTCTCACACCAAGGACCCATGACTAATTTTAATACCAGGATGCAAGCTGAGTATGGACGGCAGAGCATCTTTGTCCAAGCCAAACTGAACGCTGCTTCTGGTGTGACTGGAACATTGATGCTGAGAACACCATTCAGGCGCTTTGAGAATCATCAACTGACGTTTAGCTATGATGGAACACCCACCAATTTCCAGTCCTCAGCAAAATACGTCTTTAATGCAGAGAGTGTTTCAATCGACCTCTCTATTGCAAATGAGCCAGCCACAACTGGTACTGTGACAATCAAAAGTCCATGGTTTAAGCCAATCCTTACGTCCTTTACATTGGAAAGGACACAGAAGAACATCCACGTCGCTGCACTAGTAAACTACGACAAAAAGAAAATACAAGCAGATGCTAGGCTAGACGTTGAAGACAATATCCATGCAAGTGCTTCCCTTACAACTCCATTTGAGGGGCTGGAAGAACTTACCGCAACATTTGATCATTCGGGATCTCTGAAAAACTTTAGATGCCGAGGCGAGCTTGGACGACCTGATGAAAGAATAGAAATCAGCGCTAACTTTGACGCGACCAGAGATTTAAGTGGTTCTTTATCATTTTCGAGTCCCATTTCTGGCTATGAAAACATCGGAGTTTCCTTCAAACATGTCGGTGGAGTGGACAACTTTAATAGCGAAGCTACTATTATTGTAAATAGAGACAGCATTGAAGGACGATCATCCTTTAATATAAGACCTGCTTATTTGGATACCTCTGTTTCCATAATTTCGACTTTCTCATCTGTACCGAGACTTCAGTTCCGCTTGAAGCATAGTGGATATCCCAGCGACATGATCAGCCATGTGGAAGCAATGATAAATAATGACAAACATGAAACTGATATCACATTTAATATGAATAAAGGAATAACGGGAATTATCACTGTGAGGTGCCCCTTCATTAATGACATTGATCTTATTATGAACCACGCAGGTGACCTGACTAACTTCAGAAGTCATTTAGACATTACTCTTGCTGGTGTTAAGAAGGTGGACATGAATGCAGCATTGAGCACAGGGCAAGAAATAGCTGGTGATCTATCTATTGATTTGCCAATTCGAGACTTCAGAACTTCTCGTGTGTCCTTCAAGCATGCAAAGAGTTCAACAGAGATGAGAAGCCATTTTGAATTCCTTGTAATGAATAAGGAAACTGTAGGAGATATCGCTGTAACAATCTCTCCGAATATAGAAGGGAGTGTTTCGCTAAAGAATCCATTCACCGAGGACATAGCATCATCATTTAAATTCATTGGCAACAGCAAGAAATTCGATTCAAGAGCTGAATTATTGTATGGAGCAGTCCAACAGTTAAATATTGGTGCTTCGATGGCTGTAGCTCAGAGACTTACTGGCAAGCTTTCTGTGCAGTCGGTTTTCTTTAATCCAGTGGAAGTTTCTTTAGAGCATGAAGGTCAACTATCTAACTTTCAATCTGGTCTACAGATGTCCTACGGAAATAATCGACTGACCGGTAAAGTCTCCTGCACAACCAATCCAAACATTGAGGTCGACATTACCATCACAACACCTTTCACAGGGTATGAAAGAATTAAAGCTGCTACTAACTACCGTGGTAAAATTTCCAATTTCAACAGCCACGCAGAAATTAGCGTCGGAAATAATAAACATGAAATGGACATCACCTTCACGACAGAGCCGAGACTTCGTGGATGGATGAGCGTAAAATCCCCATACTTCAGTGATATTGAAGCCAACATAGACCACGCAGGTGAAATAACCAACTTCATGACCAATGCTGGATTGACCTACGGTACCAATACTCCTGTTTTGTTACGGAGCAGTTTTGATACCAGTACAAAGATTGACTTCAAGTTCACTCTGAGAGTTCCTTTTGTGCAAGACATAAATGTAGCCATCGAGAAAAACGGAGACCTATCTGATTTATCTTCTCACGGAGAAATATCTGTTGGTGACAGAAAAATAGAGGCTGATGTTTCATTCAACAGAAAGGATAAGTTGGCTGGAAGTCTATCGCTTCGATCAACAATGTTCAAACCCTTCCAAGCATCCTTTGAACATGCAGGAGGACTTTCCTCTTTTAAATGTCATGCAGACGCAGGCTTTGGCATGGAAAAGACAGAAGCTGATGTAACATTTGATACCGACGAAAATATCGAGGGCAGTCTAAGCATTACCTCCACACGTTTTGAAACAATTAGTGTCACTTTCACGCACTCTGGACCTCTCAATGCATTCAGAAGCCATGCTGAATCATCTTTTGGAGATAACAGAGTTGAGAGTGATATTCAATTCAGCTGGAGCAAAATTGTAGAAGGACGCTTGTCTCTCCAGTCACCATGGTTTAGTCCAATGAAGGCCTCTTTCGAACACAATGGATCTGTATCAAACTTCAAAAGCCATGCCGAGGTTACCTTGGGGTCAAAGAAAACATCCGGCGACGTGAGTCTGAACTTGATTGGAAAAATAAGCGGAAGTCTGTCGGTTCAGTCACCAGGTTTCGACAATGTCATTGCTACCCTTGAATACAATGGTGACATTTCTAATATGAGATCGGAGGCATCACTGTCCATTGGAAACAGAAGGTTTAGTGCAATGACTGTGTTCGCTACTCGGCCAAATTTCGACCTTGAAGTAGTTGTAGCAACTCCAATGCAAGGTTATGAGAGAACAAGCATCGCTATTCGCCATGACGGGTATCTGACAAACTTTAAATGCCACGCAGAATGTTTCATTGGAAACAAGAGGAGCGAAGGTGATTTAATTTTCAAAGTACAACCAAAATTGGAAGGGAGCATTGTAGTGAAGACTCCATTTTTCCAGGACACCAGCATCAGATTTGATGCTGCAACCAGTTCAGCAAGCCTTGAAGCTCACGCTACTGTGCTCTACGGTGGAGAGAGAATGTTTCATCTTGATGCTAACTACCAAGCAGACAACGTCATCATCGCAAACATCGAGATGACAACGCCTTTACAAGGCATTCGACAACTAGGGGGCAACTTTAATTTTGATGGAAATCTGAGGCGGTTCCAGACATCGCTTGAATTTAGAAAGGAAAACGAAAAACTGCTTTCCACTAGAGCCATGTTCGAAAATGATAATAAATTGAGCGGACAACTAAGCTTCCTTACGCCTGTCACCTCGCTACTCACTGGAAATTTTAACCACAATGGACACTTGTCAGACTTCAAATCAGACTTCGATTTCAACTATGGAGAGAAGAGAATGTATGCAAACGTAATGTTCAGAGCCTCGCCAACGGAAGGATCCATAGAAATCAAAGCTCCATTCATGAGCGATACATCGGGGTCTTTTAGACTCGATGGTCAGCCATCCAATTTTAAGGTCCATGTTGACGTAAAGGCTTTGGGAGAAACAGGTGCTACTGACATATCTTTCACCACTGATAACGGTATTACTGGGAACGTCAAACTGCAAAGCTCAATTCCATGTCTTGACAATATAGAAGGGTCATTCAGCCATACGATGGGTTATAAAAACATTGAATCCAAAGCTAAACTACAATACTCTCCCGGAAAAGCCTATGAAATAAATGGAAGGGTTAGTTGGAGAAAGATTCTTGAGGGAAACATCATAATCAAAAGCCCAATCGTCAACTGGGAACAGACCAGCATATCATTCAGACACCAGGGTAGCTTTCCGAACATTCAGACCCATGCGGAAATGATTCAGTCTCGGCAGAAATTCGAAATCGATGCCACTCTTGCCTTTGACCAGTCATCTGTAGGTGCAATTTCCATCAAAACGCCCATTGCTGACTTTGAAAACATAGGATTCAGTTTCAGAAGGGTCGGAAATCTCTCCAACCTCGTAGCAGAAGCAAAGGTCACCTATGCTTCACAAAAGACAATTTCAGGGTCATACAATCACAACATTATCGGAAACAAACTGCAGACAAAAGCAGTCTTTTCAACCCCATACACCGAGGACCTCACGCTCAGCTATAATCAAGATGGCGATTTTAACAACTTTGTCTCTACTCTTGAAGCCTACATGGGTAGCATGAATGGACTTTCAACAGAGCTGCTATTCAAAAACAGTCTCCAGACCATCGATTTTACATCTACGGCCACAATTATCCTCGAAGGGACGAGCAAATCCTCTCGACTGGCTTTGCATCACGAAGGACCGTTCAGTAACTTTAAAACCACTGCCTCGGCAAATTTTATCGGTAAGGAAGCAAAAGTCGAGGCCACACTAAAAAGTGATTCCACAATTCAAGGTTCAATATCGATTCAAACTCCTCTTGAAAACTTTAGGGACATTGGAATGTCCTTCGAGCATTCATGGAATCTTGGAAAAATCTCAACTCGTGGTTCCATCAAGTATGACGTGAGTAAAACGATCGGAGGGGACTTCAGCTATTACGGATATAATTGGCAGCAACTTCGGACGTCTCTCGAGGTAAGAACACCTTTTTCTGGTTACGAGTTCAACAAAGTATCATACGAGCACAACGGAAATAAAAACGGCTTCAGATGTAATGCTCAGATTGAGTGCGCACGCCAAAGCATAACAGCGCTGATTCAGGCCTCCAAGGTCCCAATGAATTTTGGGCTTGATGTAAAAACCTCGTTCCCAGGATATGAGGAGTTGGGCATGAAAGGTAAACTAGAATCTAGAACTGGAATGTATTCTGGTGAAGCCAAAGTCTCTTTGAGCAGAAATAGTGCCATATCACTATCTGGAAGCGTTGATCTGACTGTGACACCCATGACTGGCAAATTACAGTTAACTACACCATTCCAAGGATTTGAAACCATGGAAGCCAGAGTCAGCCACAGTGGGGAGTGGCGTAATTTTGAAACGACGATCTATCTGAATACTCCTGTAACCTCGACAATAAGCACTAGCCTCAGTTTTAAACACATAAATACCCGAAACGGTTTTACAAGCCAAGCGAGTTTGAACTGGGGATCTCCGGTATCTCAAATGATGGGCTACGAACTGCTGCTGGACAAGGAGACCTCCCGCTTGAAGGTCAGACTTCCTTCCAGAACGTTGGCACTGATGGGAACCAAAAGGACCAATAGTTATACCAGTCACACTGAAGGTTCCTTCCTCTGGGATGCTGATTCTGATGCAAACAAGAAAATTGCTTTTACAGCTGACATTACACCACAGGATGACTTCCTAAAAGCCGACGTGACCCTGATGATGCCGACCATTGGAAAGGTGAGCATATCTCGAAATGAATACGTCGGTTTAATTAGTGAAGAAGATTAATTTGAAAATTAAAATCTATTCAGTTTCTAATATTTCATTACGTTCTAACTTTTCATTTTCACTGTGTAATGGCAAATGTGTGACTTATTTGCAGTGTAATGCAATCGAATTTTTTATCTGACAAATTTGTTTCAAACATCATTAAATAAAAGATAAATAGCCAAGCAATAGTCGGTATTCATACAATGGTGTGGCTTCGTTTCATTTACAGGACTTTAAACTTGGATCGGAGATGATTTTGAACAGGGGAGCCGTCATTTTCGACGGGAAAACACAACTCTCCTTTTCCACGGATTCTAGAAAGACCCTCTCTGTTTTCACTCGTTTGGTTGATATGTCTTCCGGATATTCCAGCAAGAACTACAGCTTTTCTTTGGGAATAAGTCATCCCTACACCAGTGTCGATATCAGCCTTAAGAGTCATATTGGAAGCTCCAGTGACAGGATGTCAGCTGGTTTCGACCTCTCCTACCTCACAGCTCGCGGTGAAACTAAATCCATTGGCATTAATGGAGAACTCGACAGCGTCCGCAAACAAATGACTTTCAAGGTATGACTGATATTTCAGCTTCGAAATCAAGCTTTAAGAGTAGTTGTTATAAGGACTGGTTTAATATTATGTCAGTCATCTACCTTCAATCGTATGTAGCTAAAAGAAATTCTTCCAATCATTAAGAAGGCAATATTTTCCATTTCAACACATAACGTCTGAGTAGGATAAAGCAAAGATGTCTTCCCAATAACCCTTCAGTTCTGTAATCACGTTTTAGAAGATAATTATTGGACATTGAGGATGGGGTTATCATCATTGACTGAATGAACTATTTACAATATTTCAGGCTGATACCCCACTGAAAAACATCCAAATCTCAGGAAATGTTCGCACAGAGGCTCCTTACACAATTACTCTGAGAAATGCATTCGATATGACCACAGAGTTGTCTCTTGATCCAGTAAGACGGGCCATCAATTTTCATATGAACTATGATATCGGTAAGAATATACAACGAAATTGTAGTTTTAGGATCTTGAGAAACTTAAATTTAGATTTCAAATTTTTACCATTCATTTAAGCTCTATTACGTACATTTTGATGATCCAAGATATTTTTTCCTTTCTATTTAACAATAGTAAAGGAAAATTCATGTATACCAGACTTACCTGGATAATTCAACAATAATAAACAGATTGGACTTTTTATACACTTGTTTAACTAAAATTGGTAATAAACAGTACGTAGATTGTATTTTCTTGATAGCGTAAACAACATGACGTAGCTTCCCATTTCGCTATTTATTTCTTTTCAAGACAATCCTCGAGATGCCCTCCAAGTCAGTGCCAGGTATATAAACAGTTCGGCTGCGGCAGCTGAGATTTATCACCTGACCAGCGGCGGCGGACGCATGACAGACGGCATGGTGTCTATTCGATTAAACACTTCTACCCTACTCCACAGCCGTATACACTGGAGACCGAGCATCCTCCGAGACCTTCAAGTATATTAATAACACAACCGTACCCATAACATCTAAACCATTCAAAAATCATTGTTTCGAATTATTTGTGAAAAAATTATTTAGCTTTATAGACATACAAATGATAACTCTGGTTCACAGATTTTCATACGAAATCACACCTGCCCGAATTTTCGTCATAAATTATTGATCTTTATAGGACAAACTTCTAAATTCGTGTAACTTACAGGAATCAATTGTTTTTAGTATCCTATTTCTTCAAGGATCCTATCATATAAAGGCGCTATTTTAATTTTATTTAATTGCTCCAGACATGTTCCGAACATGTCATACTCTCGTCTCTCTCAAATATTGATTTCTCAATTTTGTTTGATGTATGTTTGTAATTTGCAAGTAAAACTCACAAGAATGTTTCTTTTATTACTAGAGTTTCATTAATGTTAAGTCAAAGAAGTACATGGTTGACTTCCAAAACAGTCTAAAGGAGCTGAGGAAAAATGTTGATGATGAGATTTACCTAAAATCCAGAAGGATCAGTCAAGCATTTGAGGAGGATACTGTGGCTTTCAGAGAGGATCTCAAGGCTCTGAGAACCATGTACGACAACAATGACTACCACCTTAAGGATATTATTGACAGCATTATGTACGTAGTTCCAAACAACACTCGCTTTTTATGATAAATATATGCGACCATCTCAATTAATATTAATTTAATATCCTTATAAATTAATATTAATTTAATATCCTTATCAATTAATATTAATTTAATATCGTTAGAGTCCTATTCAGATCGTTATAACAATCCATATTTCATACCATGCAGTTACGATTGGACACTTTTTAACGTATTCATAGAGTTTAAGCAGCTATGTTCTAACAGAGGAACCATCCCACTACACCCCACCTAATCCCTCATAAATACTACTAGTCTAGAATAATTTCTATCCTGGAAATAATTATAGGACTATCTAGGTAACTATAGTTACGGGATGTATCATAGCATTTGTTGAATCCTGAAACGATCTTGCATATGAGATGATCAAATAATAACTTGGGACTTTTGAGTTTTTAACAGCGTGCTTCACAAATGTGATATCTTGTCTATTTGTTCGGCAACAGAATTCGTTTTCCACGCCTGTAATTTCTTTTCTTTTGCAACAGAATCAAATATCAGGAGCTAAACCAACTTTCTGTGGATTATCTAGTTTCCAGTAAGGAATGGATGGCTTATAATAGTGAACGAATGATGCATGCCATGGAAGAAAAACTCAATGTACGTTCTTTCTGTGTCCGAAGCAAAATCATAAATAAAAATTCTAAAATGGTCATTTTTAATTTGTTCCCCCTCTTGTCTTCAAATATTCGTAATGGTTTTTTTTTTTTGCTCTTCATATTTAATTTATTTTGCTCTTTTCTAGTGTTATTTGTCTTTCATTACTGAAGCTCCTATCTGAAATACGATATATGTGTATCTAAAGCACACCAGTTTGTTAATATTTATTTATGTTTAAGTCTAATTGCTTCTTTGTCGCAAGAACCCCCAAAATATAGATTTTGTTGTCTTTATTATAAAAGTTAATTAAAAGTATATATCTCAGTCAGTTTTCAATAAATTCCAGTTCACGTCGGAAAATATTGTGATGGATATAATCATTTTTCAGGTGATCATGGAAGAAATGCCTTCACTCTACTTTCAACTTCTTGATAAAGTGTCTCCACACCTGAGTCAAACTATTCAGCAACTTCAACTTTACAGAACGAAGCTGACAGGTAAGATATTCATGTATATGACTGATATAAATTGTTTTAAAAACCACCAAGCACAGACAAATAGTGTCAATAGCTTCATTCTCCCATCCTCAAAAATCAGTTTGTTCAATTGTACTGGCAGTTTATACCGAATGCTATAAATATACGGTTTACAGTTTAAATGTACATGTATAGTTCATTATGTATTATCTATAAGATCTGTGAGTGTGATTTCTTCATTTTATAATAAAAAAGATAATGTTTAAATATTTCTTGCAGGCCTTACCAAAGATCCACAAATCGGCTCATACCTTCAGAAGTTGCAGAGTTTCCCCATGAAGCAACAATTCACTGACATGGCTCACCAGTACAGCTCTGTTATCTACAACACTCACGAGCTTGTAAACAGTCACCTCACCAATCTGCTGGGAAGAGATAATGTCGACCTTTTGCAAACAACCCTTCAGCATGTGAGTCGGGCAATACACATTATGTTGACATCTTTCAGAACACTCTTCAATATTTGATTAGGTTAATATTGCTCTCATAGAGATAGCTCTTCAATAAGCGAGTAGGATAATAACACCTTATGTTGACCTTATGTTGACCTTCTGCAGGAGAAAAGGATACTTGCAATTATATTGATATCTTCAGCATGGCAGAAGGGCAATAATAATTTATGTTAACCTGCCATAGACCGATCTTCAACATATTGGTAGAGCAATAACAAGTTATGATGGCCTTTTGCACGGCATTCTTAAGCAGAGATGTGGTCTGCCCCATTCGCATGCCGTGGAAATTATCCAAAACCATAGCAACGAAATCAAGCAAACGTACAAAACGTACATTATCTGTTTTACTTTCAAATGACTTCACTAGAATTTATTTCGCGATCGCATCTGACAGTTTAACAGCTGAATTTGAACTTACTTTCCTTTTGTTATTCGTATGTGTCAAATTTAAAATATTTCGTTTAGTACAAATCAAATCTTATCAAGTGATCAGACTGTTTTATCATATAATTAACACAATATCAATATTAATTTAAGTAGGATAAAATATTTCTTATTTTCGTTGTAACTTTCCTACCAAAAACCACAATGAATCGCATTCTTATAGAATAATAATTGCCAAATCTCCCAATTCAGGGCAAGAACGCATACAAGTACTGGGAGATCGAAGAGCACGTGAAGCTCGTCCTAAAGAAAATATATCTCACCATACGTCGAGCTGTGGAAGAGGAACTGACCTTCATGCAGCACTTCGTCAACTTGAGCAACAGTGGTATCACCGTATACGACCCTGTCAATGGTGAAATTCAAGCTGATATTTACCTTCCCATCCCTCTGGAATCACTTGACGCACTTCCTGTGTTCAATATGCGAAAGTATTCTAACAGGATCAACGGTTACCTGCCAGGTTATTTTGACACATCCTCCTACATCCCAGGCAGCGACTACAAAAATTGGCTCCCACCATTTAGAGGTAATTCACGACAAATATTCAATCACGTATATATATATATATATATATATATATATATATATATATATATATATATATATATATATATATATATATATATATACGTTACAATTACATTTACCTAGAGATAAGGAACAGTACTTTTTCTACGACATACGAATGATATGACATCAGAACGTTCTTTTCGGGCAAACATATATGTTGCTCTTTGAGTTCTTTAAGTAGCATCGTCTTTTCATCCAAAAACTGACTACGATCATTAAAAACAGAGCAACGAAAGTTCAGCTATTACATAATTATGTTTTCATCTGCACTTTATATAGCATCACAATAAATATAATACTTTGGAACAATAGTTAATATCACATGTATATAACTTAATTTCTAAAGAGTCATGTCTCCGTGAAACTACCTTGTTTCCTCACCGATATTTGCTCTAAATGTCGGGGCACATGGCTATAATGAATTATAATGAATGTGTATTGCGATATATTTATTTTCAAAAAGCAAATGCTGTGACAGATCTGGATAATCCTCACCGTAATACAAGCTACAAAACATGTATAATTTTCCAGCTCAAATGTTATAATTGAATATTAAGGTAATTGTTTTGTACATTTGCATCAAACTTTATGCCCAGACTTCCAATGTTATCCAGGCTATATTGGCGCAGGTTTGAAAGAACAATACTTTTCCTGTTTTAAAATTATTTTATTTTGGTACAATTCAAGAATTTAGAACAGATCAAAGACTCGGTAGCAGCAATTTGAATATACTTCACAGAAAGCAACGACACTGCACTTTATAATGTTAATTGAAATTTTCGGTATTACTACGGAACTTTTAGTCATCAAATCTTACTTTAAAATAAATAACTAAAGACGTAATGGTGTAATTGTCAGACCATATATGCCAAAATTTTGTAATTAGCTATCAGTAAGCTATAACATCATCATAAATTTAAATTCTCCCTTTCTCTTATGTTTTCCCAGGTGAAGCCACACTTGAAGGATCTGTAATCACCACCTTTGATGGCAAGACTTATACCTTGAGCAGTTCCTGTACCTACATCCTTGCCAGAGACTTCAAGAATGGAAACTTCTCCATCATTCTCAAAAACGATAATGAGAAAGAGATCATCATCATCTTCCAAGGCAAAACAATAGAGATGCTGAAAGGGGGAAAGGTGAGAAATATAAATCTCCCTGAGAGCAAAATTGTATCTGGTAAAATGTATTACCTTGATTTCAGTAGGAGAGGTTTTCATTAAGCAATGAATAAGAAGATATGGACTAGAATTTCATGATATAGAAGTTAAATATAACGACCGCGAAATAAAGATCGTCATTGATATGTTATTAACATCATGGCATATAAAGGTCCCATATTATTAAAGAGTATGCCAATATTTGTTTCACATCCAGTTGCATTTTAAATAACAGTTAATTCAATTAAATTATTCTACAATTATTGATTTCTAGTAATGAATGAATTATTTGAAATGACTACTTTTCCAGATCCTTGTTGATGCTGAACCAAAGGATCTGCCCTACAGTTACAACAACGTCCTTATCAGCACCGATGGAAACACGGTCACGCTGGACGCCAAGAACAATTTCCTTATAGACTACAACACCTTACTGGATAGACACACGTTCACCATGAGCGGCTGGTACTACGGTAAAATAGCTGGTCTTCTTGGGTCGTATGACAACGAACCCAGCAACGACTTCGTTACCTCATTCGGCAAGGTCATTGATGACGAAAGACGGTTCAGCAGCACGTGGGAGGTCGGGTCCGGATCATGCCGTTGATCGCTAAAGCAAACCATTGAATGTCAAAACTAACAATCCTTCCTGACATTTGTTTTTCAGGGACACAAATACAAAACTGAAAAACTTGATTGATATTACGATTTTTGATTGAACTGAACGTTCGAAGAGACTTATTTCTCGTGAGATAGACGTCTGTTTTAAAATTGCAATTTCCAAATCCGAGCATTTTGTCATCTCTTGTGCATCAAAATTCATAATCAATAAAAAATAATAAATGTATTAAACTACTTGGAATTTCACTTGAATTTGTCACATTTTTCTTTTTTTGATTCCTATTTTCTTTCCGACCTACGTCCTCACTATCAATCTTCTGTCTGGTTCGCACTATGTTGAATAGTGTTGGTAATGGCACACACAGATTCTTAGACATAGCTAACCAAATGGCAACTGGACGTTTTGAATAAAATGTTAACACTGCTAATAACAAATCTGCTCGCCACTGTCAATTTCCAACCTCCTTTAACGAATAAAAGTACTTGTTCCCTGTAAGTATTGTATGCAAAGTAATTTATCCTCATGTAAACTTAAAACACATACATACATACATACATACATACATACATACATACATTTGCAAACGAGTGACTCTAATCAGGATATTACATTTCCCGAATATAGTTTTGGATTATTCGATTATCTAACTATTAGTCTATCCAAAATTGATTTTCTTTCTTTCTTTAAATCATTACTCAGGATATTAGGAATAGGTTTCTCAATGGTAAACTAATTTTGTTGGAATTATAATCTGCACAAACAATTACCACTTTTGGATTAAAACTGGTTTTGATCAAAACAGACGTTATTGATTTAATTTTAGCAAACGTTCACAACACTATTTTTAGGTGTCAACAATCAACACGTGATTTTGGATTTGTTAATGATCGTCCGATTTATTTTGGCAACTTAAGAAATATTTTAAAGATGACTTGTTTTCCCTCCACATAGTAAGGACAATATATATATATTTTTGTGCTTGCGTGCCTAGGTCTTTGGCAAGTTAAATCTTTTATTTACTGGGGGTACTTTTCGCAAAAAATATTTATTGATTACAATAACGCAGTCCTGCTTTAAACATAAATCAAAATCAATTATAAAAATTTTCAGATGCCTTAAAATATTATATAACGTTTAATTCTATGCTGATTTTTCATTTGTTTCAAAACAGTTGTGTATTGGGATTATAATTCATTTTAAAAATAATTCTTTAAATAATTTATAAAATTGATTATTCAATTTCTTGGAAGTCAAAGGAATACGTTTTCTACTATCGCATTTTCTTATCTCCCAAGCAATTGTATCTCAATGAAATAAACAGTTTTAATACTTTCCAAATATTTCCGTTATAGTCTGTGGTTTGATATGATGAGATTTCCTCCTTTTGCATGAATATGTAAAAACCTGCTTAACCAATCGTTGCGTTAAAACAAGCGATTTCACTGATCTGTATTTGATTGTTACAATGTGCTGTTGATGATACTTTGTTCATTGCTCCTAGGCATTGGTGAAAAAGGGGGAAATCTCGCCGCAGTTAACAACTGTTGATACAGGATAATTGTAGATGATTGGCGCCCGTGGCTTGTGAGGATGAGAGACGATAACTACTGAGAACTGAATGCATGCACAAGTCCTCATTTCGCTTATGTCTTCTACACGCCCTATCACAATCGTTATCTCTACGTTCGAAAACTCAGTTCAATCGTGTCTTGTCCTCATCTTTGATAACATCTATACGACTTCGCAACAATGGAAGATTTTGTAGTTGAGAGAGCCGTTTGCATTGGAAGTGATCCCAATTTGTTTGATAAAATAAAGCTGATTGTATAAGTTCTTAATTCTGTTATAATGTGATGGAATAGCTCTGCAAAACATAAAGTTGTGTCACTTCATCTCAGTTCGTTTAAGGTGCTTCTAAAGCGTCAAGAATCAGTCTTGTTTAAACCCGATATGCCACATCCTTCTTTTTTCTAACAGTGAGTTAAGTGTTCTGACTGGAACGCTGACTATTCTGATTTTCCGTTTTGTTTTACTTACTTCGTCTTCTCTGAGAGATTTGATTTGCAAAGTAGAATAATTACAACGGCAGGCAATAGACAGAAGATATATTAATATCCAAGCTACTAACATTGGATGATAATTTATTAATTCATTTCCGAGTTCGAACGACGCTACTATCTTGGAATATTGTTTATCTTGAAATTTGAACTGTGTTTTGTTCCCGTTAGATATAATTCGACAAAATATCGTTTGTTTAAATTATGCATTAAAATTATAACATGCTCATTAATGTTTTGGACTAAAGTATTACTCTCGAATTATTTCAGGACTCATACAAAGAGATTCTGGATTATATGATTGTACTACATCAAGACTATTAATACATCAACACATTCAAGACGATATTTAAGATTATTTCAGATTTAATTCACAAAACTGCAATTTCCTTTTCAATTTTCACTTCGTATTCTGAGAAATAAATTGAATTTAAGGATTTACTCAACTTGCTTGTTGCTTGTCTCACTTTGTTGAGTTACTTGGTTTAAGAACATAGAGTCTTAACAGTAGGATTGACTTTTCCCATTGTAAAACATATATACTCGACAGCACTATTCTCCCCCACACGTGACCTTCATCTTAACTCGTGTGCTATTATATGTTATCCTTTAACTACGAGCATAACGCAGCCAGAGTAGGGAAAACATCCTGATTGTCATCAACACTTGAACGTTCGTTCACAATAATCTAGACACGTAGTGACTGCATCACATTTACAGTCTAATTATAGATCTTGTTGAAGTTTTGTTTCTTACAATAAGGCCATTTCACTCTAATTAACCCAGTTAAGTTTATGACTTCTTTAGTTAAGTTACAGGTCGAAAGAGTGCTTGTAATAATTGTTTTGTTGGTTTTGTTTTTAATTCATAGCCTCGTTATTATTTCTGAAATCAATTCTAGATTAAAGCTGAATCGATGACTGTTTCGTTATTTTTTTATCTTAGGTATAACAGTGCATTTGTTGCGACCTCTTCATATTTGTATCACTGCGAAAGCTATCGGTGATACACAAGTCGGATCTGTGTATTGCCGTTAACATAACCGTGTCCACCATTGTTCTATTTCAGCTAACATGTGTCTGGCTCAACATTCTGACCCTCACGTGGATTATCCCCATCGTAAAGCTACGCGTGTGAAAGATTACGTTAATCCACCAATAAAGGGTCAGCATGTCAGTATTGCTGGGAATATAGCTTGCATCCAATAGACACATTTAGGGATCACTGTGTCAGTTGTTTAAATATTAAATCTTTAATATACGTATCAAGTAATATATATATATATATATATATATATATATATATATATATATATATATATATATATATATATATATATATATATATATATATATATATATATATGAGTTCTTGTATATAATTTAATTGCTACATCAGATGTCGTCTAAGCACTCAACTAAAATGTGAAGACCAAGCTTACATGAAAGTTGACCCCTGTAAAAGACATTGTGCTGTAATTAGAGATGCTTTCTGATCGAAATGGAAAGATTGACACTAAAGCAATCTATTTACCAGCTACACCACTGATATAAAAGACTGGGAAACTTTGAGTGGGATGCCTACATCCGGGCAATAAGAAGAATGACAGTAAACATAAATGGCTGATTAAACAAACGGAAAAATATGTTCTTGACAAGACCTATTGCGTAGCATTCAAATAGAAAGAACCTGCTCTCCTGAAAAGCTTATGATGATTCCAGATTTTATGAAGAAATACATGTGCTGAACACATTAACATACGTTCGTAAATACACATAATAAATTAACATTTGTTTTAATTATTTTTCTTCATTTTTAATATAAAATTACTTTCGAATCATCGAATCCGTCTTCCTTTGTTCCTAATCACCCCTTGGAAGGTACATTAGAAGTCAGGAATGTAAATGGGTTGATATCATGTAATATAGTTGACTTTTACATTGACTTTTATGAACATGATAAACATAACAAGGTCATCAATTAATATATCAGTCAATCTGCATAAGTCTCAAGCTATCGTGCTCCATGAGTAGTAAAGATTGCACTATTTTTTCTACACTGTATGCAATGTTAACGAATTAGTTATTATTTTCTTTGGCTGCAAAGTTCAATTTCCATTGGATTGAACCTATCAAAAAAAATGACAACTAGAAACACAAGAAATGTAGTTTACGTGCTTTTGTAAGAGGGGTTGGGGTGAGAATGCACATGGTGTGCATCAAATAAAATAACATCACCTGGGCATTTACATGTATGCAAACGGCGTGACCAGTAAAACGTTTGTATGAAGAAAGAAAAATAAAAGTTGAAAAGAACAGACACCAAAACAAATTAGAAGAAAATATAAAAAAATCTAACAGTTTTAAATTCCACATTTAGAGTTTCCATTAAGGTAAGACATATTAGCAGATACGATTTTAGACTTCTCTTGCAGCTTTAATTTGGCACCTAGCTCATGCAGACAATTCAATTCTTGTTATCTCTGTTATATTTTATGGAATAATGTTGTCGGTACATTTGTCCGTCCTAGATAAATCCACGAGTTCTTTTTGTTAAAAACTCGAAACCTGCTCAGATGTTATGTGGATTGACATTACATTTATTGTAAATGATGCAACTTCAAAACAACGTTCTCAGTGATTTTCAAAATGATGAATAGTATATGTATGTATGTATGTATGTATGTATGTATGTATCTATGTATGGATGGATGGATAGATGGATGGATGTTGTTAAGTAGGTGTGTGTGTGTGTGTGATTTGGATTTATAACGTCACTTTAACAAGTTTCGAGCCATGTCGCTATGATGTCTGCAGTGTGGCAGTTTATAGTGATGTCTAACACTGGGATATCATGCCGCAGACATGTAGCATCAGGTACTACCCAGTCACATTATCCTGATACCAGGCCGACCAGTCCTATCACTAAACTATTAATGCTGAACGCCAAGCGAGGCAGCTGTTAGTACCAAACTTTTTTAGTCTTTGGTGACTCAGTCGATGTTCTAACCCGCTACCTCCCGCATCCAAGGCGGACGCTTTCACCCCTTAGGCCAGTGGATCAGTTTGTTTAGTAGGTAATTTCATTCGTATGTATGTATGTATGTATGTATGTATGTATGATGTATGTATATATGTATGTTTGCTTGCATGCATGCGTGCTTTCGTATGTATGAAAGCCTAATATGAAAGACTTATTTTCCTGGCGATATGTGTCGAGGAATGGAAAAGTGGTCTGAATTTCAAAGCTTAAATTTGTCTTACAATCAAAATAATTAGTCACGACACCCGCATCTGCTGTGACAAGTATGTCTGACTTTGGAGCGATGATAAGGACATTTCCCATTGATTATCAGGCATGATTGGGTGTGTGTGTGTGATTTGGATTTTTTAACGTAGCTTTAACAATTTTTTCAGTCATATCGCTACGATGTCTACAGTGTGGCAGTTTATAGTGATGTCTAGCACTGAGGCACTGATGTCCCACCCAGCCACATTATCCTGACACCAGGCCGCCCAGTCCTAACACTGACCCCTTAATGCTGATCCCCAAGCGTGGCACCTGTTAGTACCATTTTCTTGTTGTTGTTGTTGTTGTTGTAGGGTTTAAATCCATTTTCTCAGCACACGATAGCCTATACATGGCGACCAGTATTAATGGTGGAGGAAGAACCCAGGAAATCCCCTGAAAAAAGCAACGAACCACGAGATTCTACTGCAAGCCTTCTCACATACCCATATTTCTGAAGCCGAGACTAGAACCCACAAAGACAGAGGTGAGATGACAGTGATCCGTAACGGAGAGCGCTTTGGACCACTTGGCTACTTGGGACCCCCCAGTACCATTTTTGTCAGTCTTTCGTATGACTCAGCCGGGGACCAAGGCAGAAGAGGGGGTAGATATTCGTGTAGACAGAATGAGACATACGTAAGCTGATAGATAGTAAATAACTGTAGGTTAAGATATTCAAGAGGAGACATTTTAAGGAGGTGGTGGATAAGGAGCTAGGTATGTCGATTGAGGTCGTAGTTAGGTAGGTAGGTAAAAGCAACTAGTACTTAGCAATACCAGCGATTTATGTACATTAGATATGCAGACCACGCCAATTTGTATCTCAGCTACACCTCTGATGTGTCATATACAATGTGGCCTATTATTGGAATCATCTTGTATTTCTTTCGGATGGCAACTGACATAACCACTGTTATATAATCTAATCTTTCCAAATTGATCTACAAATGCGACAGCAATATTTTTAGATATTAGTACTATTTTTTGCCAACAACACTTATAAAAGGAGGGCTGGAACATTTAATTTCACACGTTTATTTATTTCAACGCATCCAACATGACGTGACGTGTTTAATATTCCTGTAAAGACAATTAAGGAAATCAGCACATTTTATCGTACAAAATCTGGCACATAGCAAGGAGCTGCATTCATATATATATATAAATATATATATGTGTGGGTGTGTGTGTGTGTGTGATTCTGATTGGAGATCCTATTACAGAGTTTGATTCCGTTGATTTAAATTAAAGCGAAGAACCCGGGTATTTGTCCTTTTATGACTATAATAATCCTCATTTAGTTCCAGGTTATTGAGCCAATCTTCAAAATTCTTGCTTGTTAAATAATCAATGGCTTCCTATAAGTGGCTTAGAAAATGACCTATGTTCGTTCAGCCGAGGACACCACAGAAGCCTGAGGAATCCAAAATATTAAAAATACCTAACATGTTAACACTGCACGCAAGAGAACTTGGGATCCGGCGCAGTACCTCTTGATTGCACTGCACCTATTTGCTTCCACAAATTTGTAACTTATTTATTCAGGCAAAACAGTTTTATATTTACTCGAAATTACATCATAAGGATGTTGGAATGCGGCTTTAAGAAATGAGACAAAGGAATAATTTGTAATTTGTTTCACGCTTGTCTAACGAAATGTTAATATATGATGAATAATCAATGTGTCTACATTTTTTTAAAATTTAAGTACGTAGTACATAAGTATCTTGCGAAATGAAAACTCATTTTATTCTCCATTATCATAAAACATAGTATTAGAAAATAACAAATTAAACAAAAATAAAATATTCTATCATATAAAAACATGGGATTAATCCAATAATTTTGATATTTCTCAAAATCCAGCAATGTTTTTTAAACGTCAAGAATATTTTTAACTTTCTGATCCCGAGTACACACTAATTTAATCTTTATATTAAGGTTTTAATGAGCTATTTATACGAATCGTTCATCCATGCATCTCTCTCTCTCTCTCCACTTAAACAAATTGTAAGAAATAAATAAATATATTTTGTTGTTGATACATTTTTTGCTTATTCCTTCTCTGTAAACGGATATATTTTGATAGTTCAATATGGCGGTTAGACTTTGATTTTCATATGTTTAAGTGCGTCGATCACCACATATAATAATGTATGATCTAATATCTAAGTTACAAGGTTCTTTCTAATTATACAGATTATACACTATGATGATGAATCAGTAAAATAAATAGGGCAGGTACTGGACTTTGATATACCGATTGTGTGCACCTCCACCTCTGGCCGACTATAAATCTAAGTTTTGTAGTAGCTCCTGTCAAACCCGAACGCAACAAGAGGCACCGCTGCTCCGAAATGGAGCTCACGCCAGTTTTCTTCCTCGCCCTTGTGTCGGGATCTTGGGCTGGTAAGTAATATACGATAAATAATATACGCTATTTCCACGCTAATTTATGTTGTTTTTCATTTAGCTAGTTTCTTTCTTTTCTTCGTTAGATGATCCCTGTTTATATGACTGGTAATTGTTTGCTTGGTTCAATAATGAATTTTTCTTCAATTTTAAACACAAAATGTTAGAATTCAAACAACCTTTCAAAGGTTGCAAGCACTGGAATTCCACTTCTTTAATTAATATCGCATGCTATAACTATTATTTAGCCACCTCTATCTAGTTTGTGGGTTTCTTCTTCGATTTGGTGTTTTCCTTTCATATTAGAATATCAAAAGATAACTTTGGAGTTTTATTCTTTTCGGCTTTACAGCACATTTATTTTCATCTTGCCATTAATTCTTTTCTGAATATTTCTCGAGAGACTGTTACAAATCTACTCCTCTTCACACACATAAGAGCACCTTTTTCATCGTCTACTAAAAAACCGGTGCACAATTATGTTAGAATTAAAATTAATAAAGACCAAACACTGTCTAATACATCTAGTGAGTACACCCTTAATTTGGTAACAATCGGATTTTTTGTTGTTGTTTTTATTCAAGAACTAATTTATATAGAAATATACATAAAAACGTGTTTGTTTAATTTAGGCATTGCATTGTTGATTTCGCATGAAGGATATGGGATAACCTGTACCAATGTAAACTTCATGGCTGTAATAACGTAATATAATTTATCTTTATTGCTACAAATTTACTATTCTTAAACTTAAACTTTTCTAATTCTCGGTTTTGATGTAGCGTTTACTCTCCGAAAAGTACCCTAGTCAGAATGATAAGTTTGACATTTCAATAAAAATCATAATTGCCGCGTTAATTATATAATATAAATATATAAATATATAATAATTTAAAGTTTATTTATTTTCAGGTCCTATTACAGAGACAGTATCAAAACAAGACACATGTGCAATGATGTGTACTGGTAAGGTCCAAAGAATCATTTATAGCTTTTGGTTGCTATGTTACCCTTTATGCTATCATAACGTTTCCTTAAACAGAATAGATCAGTCATAAAATGAATTACCTTCGAAAGCAGACATGTTACTACAATACGGTCATCATTGTGCTACTAATAAATTGCCTAGTCAAATATCACAGACTATAATTTGAATGCTGTGAAACAGTGTATATATATCACACGTAAATTTTACAATCTAGATTTTTGTTTTTATTTAGAATCACGGCATTATACAACCTGAATGCTACCTCACATAAGGTAGTTCAAATTCACTTTTATAGGCTCAAGCAAATTCAGCTACAGATCCGGAACGACTTACATATACCAGTATGATGTGGACACAAAAACTGCAGTGATGGGATCATTTGATCACCACTCCGGACTGCGCATGTCTACTAAAGTAATCATTGAAGTCCTCAGCCAATGTGAATTTGTCATGAGGGTAAGAATGGTTCAAACGTTAACAACCATCTTTTCATATTCGTTATATGTTATATACGGTAATCTGAAAAGAAAATCTATTATCAACCAAGCTTAAACAAAAACGAGTTCACAGTAAGCAGATACAGAGCTTCAGTTGCTGCACTTCTACAGAAAACTTTGGCTTTAATATTTAAATTTTGAATGGTATTCTCACAAGTGAAGCAGTAATCATGCGTTCTCACAATTTTAATGTATTATAATAGTATCCCTATACTAATCTTGTTTCTTATCATGTGACTTTCTTACGAGGATCCACTAAATGAAATAATGGAACATTTTATACTGTACATACATTATTCTTCCATGACACACAATAATCGTTAAACCTTAACAAAATACAAATTTCTAAACCTCCTTTGTAAAACTGTCTAGAGAAAATGTAATGATAGAACAATAGACAAATGGTTAATTTATCAACGTGAATCAGTTAATGATTAAGCTAATAATTTTCAGTTTATTTCTTCTGCTCGTTTAATATTGTCTGTTTCAATTGATATAATATACCATGTTCTTTATTGGGCTCTCAACAAAAACATGAAAAATTATTAAAATGCCATGAAATTCTTTTGTAAATGATATCGTTCTTATCTCGATTTACCTGAAAATCTTCTAGCAATAGGATCTTAAAATGAACGAACATGTCACCACCTTCCCCTATCCACCCAAAGTACATTGAATACAAACATGCCCTGAGGCCATAAAACACAGAAACATATATTATCATAAAATCAGATAATTACGAATGCAAAGTCACTTGTAACAGGATCAATAGAAAATCTTTATCGCAACAATCGCTTATAGGGGCCTAATAAGAATACAGTCTCCCAGCTATGTATGAAAGAATCACCCGTACAATCTGTACAAACTAATTAACGTGGATTTCCGATAATTATGTGTGGGTCTTTTATTTTCAGCTCAGTAATGTAGTGCTATCTGAAACCAATCCAAACTCTCCCTTGGAGATGAGGACCATGGGCAGCGAGTTTTCAAGAGCCATGGAACAGAATCCTCTTCGCTTCTCCTTCCAGGATGGACGTGTTGAAGAACTATGCCCCACTGGTGGGGACGCACCTTGGGTACTCAACGTCAAGAGAGGTTTCCTGTCCACCTTCCAAAACAGCATGGAGGACCTTCAGAGGGACCAGAAAGTCAAAGAGGTACCGTTTAACTCGTCTCTCATCAAGCTTGTTCTTCAAGTCATCATTACAGGAAAATATTCGTTTGTGTTGCTAATATCTTTGCTATGCATCAACCAGATAGCAAACATCAACATTCACACTAGTATAATATATAACGTATATTTTTCCAGACTGACGTATCCGGAGTCTGTGACACAGAATACACAGTTGGAGAGGGAGACCGGTATCGCACAATTGTCAAGAAAAGCAAAAATCTGCTCGGATGCCGTAACCGTCAAGGAGCACAGACATCCATCCAGGGAGTCCCCTACACGACTTCCTCGGTAAACCAGGCATATCCTATTTCGTTTTTGTCAAATACAACTTCATAGGGCTACATAACAAATATTAATTTAAATATGTATTTAACATTTCTAGAAATTGAGTAGCCATTAGTACGTTTTTCTTCATTGCCTACGGTGACTCCTTTTACATAATATTACATTTCAAATAACTTTCATACCAAATCACCCATAGATATTTGATTCCTGCAACATCCGGGTAGGTTACCCAAAACACATTCGTATTGCGGTAATGCCTGTCAGTCCCTCCATATGTTTCCCAAGTGTTGGTTTACATACAGACGTAGTTGTGTAATGTCTTTTACTCCTCCTAAATCCTAAACAATGTTAAGCTAGACAAGATAGACATATGAAACATGTGTTTCTGGGTCGATTGTACCATTATTGTTTGATATTTTAATCCCGCCCCAGCAGTGGAACATAGGTGGGTATCAGTGATTTTGTCTAAATGTCAGATACTTCCTGAGTTGTATGCCTCAAATGTCTGGGAATTGTGCTAAATGAACCAAGTGTCAACACGTATCAGACTAGAATCCATGGACAATGCCCTGAGGTATATACCTACCGTCGGGGACTTAGTTTGTTAGAAATTAAAACTGTTCATTTCCCCAACTAAAACAATATATACACATACTGGACCTAGAATGGCAACTTTGATCTTGCCACTGACATTCAACCATGTTAATCTCTATCTCTCGAGACAGAGACCGGTGCCTGTAATTTTGAAACGATTGAGATCCATATACAAATAATACGTATCTAATGACTCGGGATGACAAAAGGAATATATACGATCCACTGCCATGAACCGCTAAATCACTAAATCCCCAATTCATGAAGACAAAGCATAGAAGCTATTGAGATCTCAACATTAAAACTATATATACATACATACACCCACACACAAACTGTGTACATACATCTGGGTGTATTGTTATTTTCAAAAAAGCTCTGTAGCTAGTTTTAGTTTAAAAATTATCAAGATGCACAACCACTAACTATATACATAATTATTAGGTGCGAAACAAAATACACATACTAATTTATATTTTCCTAACGACAGTCCTTACCATTCAGGGGCCTATATAACAGGGTTGATAATCCTGGTCGAGGTCAGAATGGGAAACAAATTAGTTGCGTATGTGACCTTTCCTCGTCGAATACATTCTTTACTTATTCTAATTGGATTTGAAATTATACTTTTCGAAAGGCATACATTAATATCTAGAACAATAATCTGTACACGTGTTCAAGCAGTTTTCCACATCTACAGAGATAGAACGATTACAAGTATTAAATCTGTACCTCTAATGGATGGCTTGTCTGCTGAATTGCAGGACATTCAGTCACTACCAGTTTTGCATGGAACCCACGAATGTGAGCAGGAAATCAACACCCGGACACAAACAATTAAAAGTGTCATTTGCAGGGAGTCCTACAAATTCCTCCCCTTCTCCAGGGAATCCAGTGGAGCTGTTACAAACAGCACGCAGAAACTGACATACGTAGAGGAAAGATCCGGGGTGTCAACACAAAGTAAGTGCTAATTGACACAATAGAAACAATGGATATACATGTTATTACAGACGTCAAGGCGTTAAATTTGCTATGCATTGGAAGGATTCTAATGCATATATTTTCCGTCCGAATATTGCATTTTATTATTTGTGATAAACATAAGCAAAACTCTAAACGAGCAATTATGTCATTACACATTAAGCATTGAATCACAAATTTTACTTGTCTGCAGGACCAATACAAGACCGAGCGACCTTGCTCTTTGAACACGTTAATGATATCGGTGGGTCTGATAAATTCAGGAAGGAAGTGGAAGGGAGATTGATCGATATCTGCCTAAATACCAAATCCGGAGTTCAACCTGAGACACCTCGCCTCTTCGCTGATATTGTCTACTCTATGAGAAAATTGGACGCAACATCAATCAGCCAGGTATATCAGGAAATTCAAAGAGGTTCCATATGTCCAGACAACAAAGAACGACTAAGGTGAGTTACCAATTTAGTCCCTGTTTTCATTTCAAGGTGAAAAAATTAACTTAGCACTGATATGATGTCCCATGAAGTTGATTCCTGCGTGTTATATTCCCTCTCCATGACATTGATTCAAACAATTCTTATTTGACTTCCTGTCTTGCATAAAAGAGACATTTTCTCTCAGTAAATTTTTGGTTCAACATTATCATCTGAACGATTACACAGCATTATCTGACATCACAAGCCAATGGCAATATGCCGTTCTTTTAATATTTTAATCTTTTATTCATCACAGTAAATATTTCCTTGATGCAATTCCTATGGTTGGAACAAGTTCGTCTCTTCAAATGCTTACTAGACTCATTTTGAACAAAGAAGTAACGGGAATTGAGGCAGAGATGTGGATGACTACCCTGGCATTCATCCAGAAGCCAACAAAGGAAATGCTGACCGAAATTAAGGTAGGTTAGACACCGAACAACATAACACCTAAATTATCAACCAAAATATTATATTAATATGCATAACACCTAAATTATCACCCAAAATATTATATTAATATTCATAAATAGTTGCTTCTGGTATTCACTTTCAGACAAGAATTGTAACCACAGTCCATGTTTGTTTTTATAACAATGCATTCTAGATTAAAACGGATGGCGTTTATCCAGACGATAAGTAGCCATGTTCCTAAATTTATGTTGAAAGCATATGATCTCTAATGAATGACTTCATACCTTGATGATAACATTTATGTTTCATGACATTCAATGAACTGCGGCAAACTCAAATTACCAGAGTTAGTTCAGCTTCAACACAGTTTCAATTTCTGGCTGATTATTATTAAGTGATTTAACGCTGTTCAAAAAGGGCCATTTGTGTAGGAATTTGATGCGATAGCGGTATTTGCGATTCATCAATACATGAAATTAGATTTACAACCAATTTTGACTTTCAGATTTACCTATAACGATTCTTGTTACAGATAAATCTGAAGATTAACAGTGGTATCCCTTTTGTTTGAATTTTATCTGAGAGAAAATGTGATTTTTATTCTGAATGTACTGACAAGTGTTATATATATATATATATATATATATATATATATATATATATATATATATATATATATATATATATATATATATATATATATATATATGTTTGCTTTCCAACTATCTTTAGCCTCTTCTGACAATGGAAGATGACAGTGGTAAAGCCATGCTTGCAGTGAGTTCCCTAGTTAATAGCCTCTGTCGCTTCAACGATGACTGCGACAATGATCCAGCGGTAAACGAGATTATTTCAACCCTCGAAAGCAAAATCGGACCTAGCTGTAGGGTCAACGAAGCTACGATGAAAACCGTAAGAAATACAATCATCAAAGCAATTTTTTGGAAATGTTTCAAAATATAGTTCTTCGTTTTTATCCCAAAAAAAATTCTTCTGGTTTCCTCCATCTGCTGGATAACACATTCGCATGTCATCTACATGTTCCCGTATATATTGTATCTTGATATGAAATCCGATGATGTGAACCTTCTTTTTCAAAACTATTCTGGTAAATGCAAATTCGAAAGGGTCTAATAAAGAGATTCTGTTCAAATTTTGATTCTCATTCCGAAAATAATACTATTTTTGCTATTCTTTTGCAAGTTAGAGGTTCTTATGAACAATTCAAATTTCATTCCAGATTCTACTGAGTCTGCGAGCCATTGGAAATGCTGGGCATGCACATAGAGCGATTCCGACCCTAATTAAATGCTTCACGCCGACAACCAATCCTATGGAGATCCGTCTATCTGCAGTTGAGGCCTTCCGTCGCATCTCCTGCAATGCAGATGTATGTTACCAACTCCATCTATATATAGATTATTTTCATAGAAACAGTACAAGTAATATAATTAAACTGGAGAAATCTTTTTCTTAACATCTCGTTATTTTTGTCTATAAGAGGAAAATTGGGACAATCTGGATGTTTCGTGCTCATCTATGAACATTATTTTTCCTAAAGAAAGTTATATACTTCTTTCAGTGGACAGCTATAGAAGCGTTGTACCAAAACAAAGAGGAAGACTCAGAACTGCGCATAGCTGCATATCAATCGCTGATGGAATGCCCATCAACAGACAGACTGGGCATAATCAAGAAGACACTTCAGACTGAGGAAGTCAACCAGGTTGGTTCTTACATATGGTCCCACTTGACCAATCTGATGGAGACCTCTGACCGCCACAAACAGGATATCCGCTCTATCCTGGAAGATGAAGCTCTTCAGAAGGAGTTTGATTTAGACAAAAGGAAGTTCTCCAGAAACTATGAGAAGTCTTTCTTCATTGAGAGGATGAACGCTGGTGCTAAGGTCGAGGGCGACCTCATCTGGTCAAGCAAGTCTTTCATCCCAAGATCTGGGATGGTCAATCTGACGGTCGATCTCTTCGGAAATACTTTAAACCTCCTGCAGCTTGGAGGAAGACTGGAAGGTCTGGAATACTTCATCGAGTCCTATTTTGGACCAAATGGTTATTTCGGTGAAAACCAGCAAGCCGCTGAGACTACTGCTATCAAATCGATCCGACCCGACAAGATCAGCAAAATTGACAGAAGGGTAAGTTTAACATCGTATCAAATTTTGCATCTTTTATCTATTTCAGACACCAAATAAATCAGTAAGTGATTGATTGAACAGAAGCCTTACTGATCAGATCTACGAAATGTATTGTCTGACAAGAGTGTTAGTAAATAGGCATTGAATATTATTTACCTTTTTTTTCCTCTTATATTAATACCACATATGTTCATAAACCATCGGCTCTATATATCACTTAAATTTGCTTCAATATCCAAACAGCTGAAGAGCACATTGGACGAATTGAAGGGATCTATATACATGCGGGTCTTTGGAAATGAATTACGCTACATGAACTTCAATGGGCAACAAACAACTGGTACCGGTCAAGATTTCGACCTTTTTGACATGATCAAGAAGTTTTCCAAAGGTGGCGACTATACCCTGAGCCAAAGCTTCATGTTCCTTGACAGCAGTGTTATCATTCCCACCAGTGCAGGATTCCCTCTAAACTTCACCGTGAATGGCACAGCAACAATCGAACTTAAGGCCAACGGAAAGTTCGAAATCCGAAAATTGTCCTCCGACTTGGAAATAAGCGGCCTTATACAGCCAAGGTAAATTAAGTAGAGCAAGCATATAAATCCGATCTTTGAATAATAACCCCTATCTTGTTCGGATTATTTCATTGATAATTAAAAATGTAATGAATTTCATTTAGTCTTCATCCTCAAACACAAAGTGAAAATGTATTCTCTCAATACCCGTGATCCGTATAATTCGAAGAAATTTACGAAAACACTAATCAATTCACTTATGATGATTTTCAAATGAAATGTACATTTATGAACGACATGCTATAATCATTAACGTTGCAAATAGCACTGAGGCAATTATGAATTTGCTAATGAATTGTTTCTCAAATTCAATTTGCATAGTGGAGCCATCGAACTTTCGAGCACGATGAGTGTTGATGCCTTTGTTACCAAAAGTGGTCTGAAGATGGTGTCTACTCTGCACACAAGCAGTGCCCTTCAAGGAAAGGTTCAGTTGTCTAATGGACGTGTTTTCGTTGCTGAGTTGGATATGCCTCAAGAGAAAATGAACATCATCAGTGTCAAGTAAGATTTCACTTTCAGTACGTATGTTATTTTGCAATATTGACATTGTCATGTTATATCACGACTGAGAAATGGGATCTCTCTTTTGCAAAATGTTTATCTACGGATGCGTGCCATTTCATTCATTAGTTCTTCTCGCCAATTAGTCAGTCATTGCATGTTGATTTAAACTACTTTTACCTCCTTTGCTAGATTTAGTATCAGTTTCACCGTACGTGCATTTTGGGACGATATGCATGCATGCTTAGACAACTAATTTTGTAATCTAGAATTTAACTTTTAATTGTAGTTTCTAAAGCTGCCTGATGGAAACTGAATTTTGAATAATTATCTGATGCTAAAAAAATTCTCATGAAAATTTCGTTACATTCTACACATATTTACCTATATATCATCGCCAAACTTCGTCTGGTGAAATCACTGCTAGTATGCTTCCGGGTTTTATGAGTGACACTCTCCGCCAAAAGCTTAAACTTATTATTGCAAATAACTTGTTGAATGTCCAAATTGAGACATTCATAATGATGATAGCTGTTTATGAAACCATCTAATTGAATGTAAATTACAATGTATTTACAATCTTTCGAGCTAAAGTCAATCGTTTCCTTTTTACTTCACCAGGACTGCATTTTTCTCTGTTCACCGTGATGTAGAGAAGGAGCAGCAGATGATAACCAATAATAGGCAAGCCAGAAGTCTTTGCTCCGGAGCCGATCTGTCAAAGGTCGTTGGTCTAGAACTATGCGGAGAGCTTGAGTTCCCTAATGCTTCCCTGGAGGCAAATGCTCCCTACTTCCCTCTCACTGGACCCGTTAGCATGGGACTGACCCTGTACAAGAGAGATGTACATACTGGGTACAGATTTCAGGCCAAATCAATACATGTAAGTACGGTGAAGCGAACGTAATTGTTTGACTCTTCTAAACCAGGATTTCAGCAACACGGAAATATAGTTGTCCAATTCCAATTAAATCAGTTTAGGTCATGCCATTATTCTAGTCAAAATGTATTATTATTATTATTATTATTATTATTATTATTATTATTATTCGCAAATATAGTGAAATTATAGTCAAAATGGAAGGTTACGTCGTCTACGAATTTCAGATCCAATCTGTAAAGTCTCCTGTTAGTAATATTATAACTTTCTCATCACTGCTTTTATTATTTCAGACAGGAAATGTCAATCTAATACATCTAAGTTTCGACACCCCAAGATCCAAAGTAAATAGAGCTCTGACTGCTGATTTCAGCTTGAACAAGAACGACATGACCCTCGACATGAGCTTTATAACTCCATGGAAAGGCGCTGATTTCAAAGGTAGATCAATCTTTCTTTGAAAACACTTCGATTCAGTTGTTTGCCTCGTGTCTTCCTTCATGTTTATTTCCAGTCACAGGTCCTTGTATTATGCAACTCAGAGGTGAAGTGTTTTGCAGAAAAATTTAATCATTCATACGCGATAATATACGTGTTTATTTCGGATTATGGATAATTTAATATCCTTAGGTGACCTAATTCTCTTTTCATAATTTAATTAGGAGCGATCACCAATGATGAAAACACAAAATCTCTTAATGGAAAATTGGTTTGGGATAACAACATGCGGTACCTGATAAACAGCCGCGTCCAGATCGATCGCAATGGAAATAAAGTGACTTACACCCCATCCCTTGAAATCCGTGTGCCAAACAGAGACACCGTCAGTCTGAATGGCGTCGTAAAATATAACCCATGGACTCTGTTGGACCTTGATCTTGCATTTTCCGGAATCACCATCCGACCATCCAACATAAAGGGTAATTAAATTGTTATTATTGGCAAATATAATTAGCAAAGTTCTTTTATACGTAGAGTACATATTCATGACTTACATAAATTACTGCATACCACATACCAAGAGAAACCATTGTGACTTCAGTATTTACCTGTAATGTTTACTTTCTCGATCTTAGTCACCATTTCAATCTATTTACAAAGCAATATAAATGTATTAAATTTAATTCTAGTCTCTATATTTTGAGTATAAGAGACACATGAAATCCACAGACGCCGTACATTTTGTAGCCCCTTAAATCATAATCAGAGACACCGGTTATTATTCTTTAGCCAACCTTGAGAGTAATTCTGGCATGGCGGGCATAAAAGGTAGCATCAGCGTCGGTAAAGAAGAATATTCCTTGGAAACCCGTATGCAGACAGAACGAAACAAAAAGGATCTGATTTACAGTCCCATTCTCTCTATCCGGACACCAAAAGGAGAGCTTGTTGCATTGGGAGGCTCCGTTTCATACCTAAAGGGGAAGGGATACAACGTCAACTTGGTTCTAGACAAAGCATTTGAGAAACAAGTCGCACTAAAAGGTATGCATTGCTGAAAGGCATTCAGCTCATGCTGACTGAAACGATTGTCTTTTGCTTAGAATTTATATGATTGAAAACTTCCATTGTGCTATTACAGACCGTGTGAAATAAAATCCACAAATTGTATACCGTGTTGCAAGGTCGCCGATATGACTTTGTCATACAGTTAAACCATGTAAGATCTATTGTGCTTAAGGTACCTCCAGCCATATGTTTATTGAATAATGCGACCTGCGTCACGGTATCAGGCACTTAATGCACAAGTACTGAATGTATGTGAAAAATATGCAGTTATGTTTCTAAAAATGTCACGGAGCGGTTGACCCCTGTGAAATGCCTCATAGTTTTAAGATTTTATATGGAAACCATTGTCATGATTCATAGCTAACTCTAAGCAAAATATCAAACATTTACCATCTAATTAACCCGAAAAATGTCGATTTCATAGAATATTGCTTATTCGTTTCAGGAAGGTTTTCAACAGATACTAATAAGAAGGGATCGTCAATAACTGCCAATATTGATGTCAAGTCAAGCCCCCTGGAAATGATCCTCAAAAGCAAATTTGATAAGAAGCCAGAGGGAAGTCTTTCCACTGATATTGACCTAACATATGTCATCAAACAATACACACGTAATAACATCAAATTTGTGTCCAAAATCATCAACATGAGTACAAAGACGCTGACTAAGGCACGAACTACAGCGTAAGTATGAACATTCAAGAAGGAAACCCTAATAAATTATCTTTATGCACTCTCTCCATTCGATATATTTTTTACTAAAAAGCAAATGAATAATTTGTGATAAAACTTTAACTCTCAGAGTATTTGCAATAATGTATCGAAAATAATAATTGATAAACAGTCCATTCATATGAAGTCCACCAGATTCAGGATAGTTTTCATATTGCCTCAGCATTTCAATCTCACATACGCCAATGTACACTGGCTGAACATTTTTGTTTTATGTCTTATTCATTATTTCCTTCTTTTTTTTTGTTTCTTAGAAACCTGAATGTCAAGAAAAATCCAGAACTGAACTTCAAGGCTTTAGTTGAAATGAACCACAACTATAAGCATAGTGAATTCGATGCAGATATAAATTACGGTCCAGACTTCAAGGATCCAAACCGAAGTATTGAGATGTCTGCTCAACTGAACCACGATATCAAAGGCTGGGCAAGCGCATCAGCAGATGTCAGTTTAAATTTCAAACACGTTGGGCAGGTCTGTTCATTTAGGAAAACAATCACTTTAAGCTACCTCTTACCTTCCTTACTATTTTTAAGTATTCATATTCCGACATTGTTAGTATGAAGTAAATGCTATCTAATTCATGAGTGGTTAAAATACAATAACTTGCTCAGTGGTCAATTTGTGGTTCTTCGCAAAGATACATGCAATCAAGGAATAGGAGCAACAAAAGCTATCAAGGAATTCGTAAGGTATTGTAATACAGATTTCGCAAGTGACGTACTCATATTACCAAACCACCTTTGACATCTTCGCATGAATAATGTTTTCAGTTAGGGTTAGTTTAGTTATATCAAAAACTTTTGATACGACAAAAATAACGTACAATTTGCATGGAAACCGTAACATTCATCAATGCGTAACTTTTCAAATATGTTACATCAATCGCTCAGTCTCTTTATGCATGTAATTGAAGTCAGTGTTATCTAGATATTTACTCATTAAATAATCTGTTACAGGGACTTAATTACCTCCTGAAAGGCAGCCACAAACACGACAGGCGTGATTTGGACTCGAGTGTGTACCTTCGAAGGGGAAAATCAACTATCGAAAGTAGCCTGCGCCTCAGCGACAAGACAAAAGACTTGATGAGCGTAACAGGTGAATTTGCATTGTCAATTCCTGGAACAGATCTGAAGCTTACAAACACCCTAACGCAGCCAGATAAATCAACCTATACCAACGACATGAATATCGATCTGGGTAAGACGTCCAAAAACAGCATTATTACGACTGTGCGACAACCTGATGACAAATCCATGCAAATATCGTCAGACGTCCAAATCAATGGAATGCAACCAGTGAAAGTTAGCGGTGAATATAATCTGAATCAAGGAGACCAACGAGTACAACTGGAGATGACAAAAGATCAATTGAAATATATTGTAAAGGTTACAGGACAAACAAGTCCACAGTATAGCATAGTAATGGACATGCAGTACCCAACTCGACACGTTATTGCAACTCTTGACGGATTACGCATGGGGGATTCCTACAATGGCAGCTTCGATTTGAAATGGGACGTTGACAGAGACGATAGTCGTTCAATTACATTGATTGGGAAAGGCCGTTTCACATCGATCAAAGGGTTTGAAGGCTCACTGACAACGAGATATCCATCCAGAGAGCTCATACTCAATGTGCGACATCTTGCTGACAACAAATACATCTCAAGCATAGACTTCCAGTGGGAGCCAAAGAAAGTGGTATCTCTCCAAGGAAGTTTAACTCAGCGTACTGCAGCAAAGAAATATCAGCTTGTCGGAGCTATTGGATTCTCCAGCCCCTTCAAAGGATATCGTGATGTATCACTGAAAGTGGGCCATAAAAGCGACCCATCCCAGATCACTTCTGATATAGACTTTGCCTGGAACCCGTCAAACAAGATCTCAACAACCATGTCACTAAAAGTTCCAGTGTCCGCTAAAAACATTGATGTAAATATCTTTGCCAAGACACCATTTGATGGATTCCAACAGATCAAGGCTAGTCTGGTACATTCCTTCAGCAATTCCTCGCAGACTAGTGCCCAGGTCTCCTGGGATAAAGAATTTGTCCAAGCCGATCTATCTCTCATCAGTAATGGGGACACTTCCAGTCGAGACTTGAAGGGACAAGTGGATGTCAAAACATCATCAAAATACTTCAAGATAATATCTCTCTCAGCTACACACAAAGACGATGGCCGGGCATATGATGATTCCTTGAGGTTGAATTGGAACAAAGATTCCTATGGTTTGGATAGTTCAATGATCCATGAGTGGCAAGGATGGTCCATCCAGAACAATGGCAAAATAAATCTTATTTTGCCATCTTTAAATCTAGAGACCACGTGGGCTCATTCTAACACACCGTCATCAACATCATCGTCTCTTACTAGTACCTGGGGTAAAAGGAAAATATACATCAATTTCAATGGAAAACAAGCGATGTCCTTCCCAAGAGGAACGGCCTCTGCAACGCTAGAGATACAGACTCCTTTTGATCCTATCACGGATCTTTCACTGAAGATGACACATGAGCATAACTCGGGAAGTATCACCTCTAATCTTGTTGTAATGAATCAAAGGTCACGTGTCCTCTATATTGATGTGAACCACCAGTGTGGAAACGGACAAATTACGTCTGCCTTCCAGTTTTCCAATCCAAGGTTAGGTGCCTCACAACTGAATATTGACACACAATACAAAAGTTATCCTGTCAACCTACATGGTGTTCTAGTAATAGCTTCAAATAGCATCATATCCCTCGATGTTTCCATCAATAACAATGGCTATACGTCGCTTGAACTGAAAACACCTATTAGCGGGTACGAAAAGGTATCACTGCAGACCAGCGTGAAATCGGAAAACCAGGAAAACGTGTTCGCTGGAGCTTTATCGTTTAGCTCGAACAATAAATTCACAGCAGAAACACGGTACCGATTTGACTCTATCAAGAGATTTAACATGGTCATCAAAACACCCTATTCATCTCTTCAAAGTGTTCAAATTGATGTCAGAGGGCAAGGATACATTTCATCATTTTCTGCAGATGCTAGCGTTGAGATACTCCCTGTTCTTAACAGGGTTTCACTTTCGGGTAGATTGAATACTCTGAATGGACTGTCATGCAAACTTAGACTCGACACACCTTTCCGTCAACTTCCATACCTTCAGATAACAGCTAATACTGAAAAACCAGGGGAAATGAGAACATCGGTGTTGGAGATAGAATACATGCCAAGGAAAGTTTTGAAACTGGAGTCTGTCTACAACCTGAGTGATCTGCGGAAATTTCAAGGAACATTCACATTGACGACGCCATTTGTAGGATTTGATTACTCCAATTTCAATTTCACACATGAGGGCGAACAAAATAGAAAATACAACCTGGCTATAAATTTTGATACACTCTCAGACTTTAAAGCAGAAATCCTTCTTCAAACACCAATAGATGGCTTTGAACAATCATCAATTTCTCTCGTGCATACAGGCTCCCTAGGAGATTTTGTAAGTCGTGCAGAGGTGTCCTATGGACGAGACAAGAAATATAGCGCTGAGGCAAAGATTAACATGAATCCTTCCACAAATATTGAACTGACTTTATTAACTCCGCTACAGGACTACAGGGTGTCTCAAATATTATTCACAAACAGCGGGGACAGGTCTGATCTCAAATCACATGCTGAAATTCTCATCAGTGAAGATAAATCCACATTGGATTTTACATTATCCTCCAGAGGAAATGTCATGACTAGCCTTGTCATTACAAGTGCATATTTTGCCCCCGTCAAGGCTTCTTTCTCACACCAAGGACCCATGACTAATTTTAATACCAGGATGCAAGCTGAGTATGGACGGCAGAGCATCTTTGTCCAAGCCAAACTGAACGCTGCTTCTGGTGTGACTGGAACATTGATGCTGAGAACACCATTCAGGCGCTTTGAGAATCATCAACTGACGTTTAGCTATGATGGAACACCCACCAATTTCCAGTCCTCAGCAAAATACGTCTTTAATGCTGAGAGTGTTTCAATCGACCTCTCTATTGCAAATGAGCCAGCCACAACTGGTACTGTGACAATCAAAAGTCCATGGTTTAAGCCAATCCTTACGTCCTTTACATTGGAAAGGACACAGAAGAACATCCACGTCGCTGCACTAGTAAACTACGACAAAAAGAAAATACAAGCAGATGCTAGGCTAGACGTTGAAGACAATATCCATGCAAGTGCTTCCCTTACAACTCCATTTGAGGGGCTGGAAGAACTTACCGCAACATTTGATCATTCGGGATCTCTGAAAAACTTTAGATGCCGAGGCGAGCTTGGACGACCTGATGAAAGAATAGAAATCAGCGCTAACTTTGACGCGACCAGAGATTTAAGTGGTTCTTTCTCATTTTCGAGTCCCATTTCTGGCTATGAAAACATCGGAGTTTCCTTCAAACATGTCGGTGGAGTGGACAACTTTAATAGCGAAGCTACTATTATTGTAAATAGAGACAGCATTGAAGGACGATCATCCTTTAATATAAGACCTGCTTATTTGGATACCTCTGTTTCCATAATTTCGACTTTCTCATCTGTACCGAGACTTCAGTTCCGCTTGAAGCATAGTGGATATCCCAGCGACATGATCAGCCATGTGGAAGCAATGATAAATAATGACAAACATGAAGCTGATATCACATTTAATATGAATAAAGGAATAACGGGAATTATCACTGTGAGGTGCCCCTTCATTAATGACATTGATCTTATTATGAACCACGCAGGTGACCTGACTAACTTCAGAAGTCATTTAGACATTACTCTTGCTGGTGTTAAGAAGGTGGACATGAATGCAGCATTGAGCACAGGGCAAGAAATAACTGGTGATCTATCTATTGATTTGCCAATTCGAGACTTCAGAACTTCTCGTGTGTCCTTCAAGCATGCAAAGAGTTCAACAGAGATGAGAAGCCATTTTGAAATCCTTGTAATGAATAAGGAAACTGTAGGAGATATCGCTGTAACAATCTCTCCGAATATAGAAGGGAGTGTTTCGCTAAAGAATCCATTCACCGAGGACATAGCATCATCATTTAAATTCACTGGCAACAGCAAGAAATTCGATTCAAGAGCTGAATTATTGTATGGAGCAGTCCAACAGTTAAATATTGGTGCTTCGATGGCTGTAGCTCAGAGACTTACTGGCAAGCTTTCTGTGCAGTCGGTTTTCTTTAATCCAGTGGAAGTTTCTTTAGAGCATGAAGGTCAACTATCTAACTTTCAATCTGGTCTACAGATGTCCTACGGAAATAATCGACTGACCGGTAAAGTCTCCTGCACAACCAATCCAAACATTGAGGTCGACATTACCATCACAACACCTTTCACAGGGTATGAAAGAATTAAAGCTGCTACTAACTACCGTGGTAAAATTTCCAATTTCAACAGCCACGCAGAAATTAGCGTCGGAAATAATAAACATGAAATGGACATCACCTTCACGACAGAGCCGAGACTTCGTGGATGGATGAGCGTAAAATCCCCATACTTCAGTGATATTGAAGCCAACATAGACCACGCAGGTGAAATAACCAACTTCATGACCAATGCTGGATTGACCTACGGTACCAATACTCCTGTTTTGTTACGGAGCAGTTTTGATACCAGTACAAAGATTGACTTCATGTTCACTCTGAGAGTTCCTTTTGTGCAAGACATAAATGTAGCCATCGAGAAAAACGGAGACCTATCTGATTTATCTTCTCACGGAGAAATATCTGTTGGTGACAGAAAAATAGAGGCTGATATTTCATTCAACAGAAAGGATAAGTTGGCTGGAAGTCTATCGCTTCGATCAACAATGTTCAAACCCTTCCAAGCATCCTTTGAACATGCAGGAGGACTTTCCTCTTTTAAATGTCACGCGGACGCAGGCTTTGGCATGGAAAAGACAGAAGTTGATGTAACATTTGATACCGACGAAAATATCGAGGGCAGTCTAAGCATTACCTCCACACGTTTTGAAACAATTAGTGTCACTTTCACGCACTCTGGACCTCTCAATGCATTCAGAAGCCATGCTGAATCATCTTTTGGAGATAACAAAGTTGAGAGTGATATTCAATTCAGCTGGAGCAAAATTGTAGAAGGACGCTTGTCTCTCCAGTCACCATGGTTTAGTCCAATGAAGGCCTCTTTCGAACACAGTGGATCTGTATCAAACTTCAAAAGCCATGCTGAGGTTACCTTGGGGTCAAAGAAAACATCCGGCGACGTGAGTCTGAACTTGATTGGAAAAATAAGCGGAAGTCTGTCGGTTCAGTCACCAGGTTTCGACAATGTCATTGCTACCCTTGAATACAATGGTGACATTTCTAATATGAGATCGGAGGCATCACTGTCCATTGGAAACAGAAGGTTTAGTGCAATGACTGTGTTCGCTACTCGGCCAAATTTCGACCTTGAAGTAGTTGTAGCAACTCCAATGCAAGGTTATGAGAGAACAAGCATCGTTATTCGCCATGACGGGTATCTGACAAACTTTAAATGCCACGCAGAATGTTTCATTGGAAACAAGAGAAGCGAAGGTGATTTAATTTTCAAAGTACAACCAAAATTGGAAGGGAGCATTGTAGTGAAGACTCCATTTTTCCAGGACACCAGCATCAGATTTGATGCTGCAACCAGTTCAGCAAGCCTTGAAGCTCACGCTACTGTGCTCTACGGTGGAGAGAGAATGTTTCATCTTGATGCTAACTACCAAGCAGACAACGTCATCATCGCAAACATCGAGATGACAACGCCTTTACAAGGCATTCGACAACTAGGGGGCAACTTTAATTTTGATGGAAATCTGAGGCGGTTCCAGACATCGCTTGAATTTAGAAAGGAAAACGAAAAACTGCTTTCCACTAGAGCCATGTTCGAAAATGATAATAAATTGAGCGGACAACTAAGCTTCCTTACGCCTGTCACCTCGCTACTCACTGGAAATTTTAACCACAATGGACACTTGTCAGACTTCAAATCAGACTTCGATTTCAACTATGGAGAGAAGAGAATGTATGCAAACGTAATGTTCAGAGCCTCGCCAACGGAAGGATCCATAGAAATCAAAGCTCCATTCATGAGCGATACATCGGGGTCTTTTAGACTCGATGGTCAGCCATCCAATTTTAAGGTCCATGTTGACGTAAAGGCTTTGGGAGAAACAGGTGCTACTGACATATCTTTCACCACTGATAACGGTATTACTGGGAACGTCAAACTGCAAAGCTCAATTCCATGTCTTGACAATATAGAAGGGTCATTCAGCCATACGATGGGTTATAAAAACATTGAATCCAAAGCTAAACTACAATACTCTCCCGGAAAAGCCTATGAAATAAATGGAAGGGTTAGTTGGAGAAGGATTCTTGAGGGAAACATCATAATCAAAAGCCCAATCGTCAACTGGGAACAGACCAGCATATCATTCAGACACCAGGGTAGCTTTCCGAACATTCAGACCCATGCGGAAATGATTCAGTCTCGGCAGAAATTCGAAATCGATGCCACTCTTGCCTTTGACCAGTCATCTGTAGGTGCAATTTCCATCAAAACGCCCATTGCTGACTTTGAAAACATAGGATTCAGTTTCAGAAGGGTCGGAGATCTCTCCAACCTCGTAGCAGAAGCAAAGGTCACCTATGCTTCACAAAAGACAATTTCAGGGTCATACAATCACAACATTATCGGAAACAAACTGCAGACAAAAGCAGTCTTTTCAACCCCATACACCGAGGACCTCACGCTCAGCTATAATCAAGATGGCGATTTTAACAACTTTGTCTCTACTCTTGAAGCCTACATGGGTAGCATGAATGGACTTTCAACAGAGCTGCTATTCAAAAACAGTCTCCAGACCATCGATTTTACATCTACGGCCACAATTATCCTCGAAGGGACGAGCAAATCCTCTCGACTGGCTTTGCATCACGAAGGACCGTTCAGTAACTTTAAAACCACTGCCTCGGCAAATTTTATCGGTAAGGAAGCAAAAGTCGAGGCCACACTAAAAAGTGATTCCACAATTCAAGGTTCAATATCGATTCAAACTCCTCTTGAAAACTTTAGGGACATTGGAATGTCCTTCGAGCATTCATGGAATCTTGGAAAAATCTCAACTCGTGGTTCCATCAAGTATGACGTGAGTAAAACGATCGGAGGGGACTTCAGCTATTACGGATATAATTGGCAGCAACTTCGGACGTCTCTCGAGGTAAGAACACCTTTTTCTGGTTACGAGTTCAACAAAGTATCATACGAGCACAACGGAAATAGAAACGGCTTCAGATGTAATGCTCAGATTGAGTGCGCACGCCAAAGCATAACAGCGCTGATTCAGGCCTCCAAGGTCCCAATGAATTTTGGGCTTGATGTAAAAACCTCGTTCCCAGGATATGAGGAGTTGGGCATGAAAGGTAAACTAGAATCTAGAACTGGAATGTATTCTGGTGAAGCCAAAGTCTCTTTGAGCAGAAATAGTGCCATATCACTATCTGGAAGCGTTGATCTGACTGTGACACCCATGACTGGCAAATTACAGTTAACTACACCATTCCAAGGATTTGAAACCATGGAAGCCAGAGTCAGCCA